>BOPM01000770.1:76467-86473 GCA_022179025.1 Porites australiensis
TGCAGATATTGCATTTATCATGTCAAGTTCAACGTCTGCCTGGTTACCAAGCCCCTTGGAGTGTTCTCCTCAGAAACAGAGACTTTCAATTAATGTTTATAAAGATTTTCCGTTCAGGATTTTTCTATTTTAATGTATATTTTATTCAGACAAAGGTTTTATTATTGTATTTTAAAATTTTTAAATGATCTTGGTTAAGCTTATCAGTGTCACTTTCACCTTAGTTTTGAAATAAAGCCATTTTTCAACAGATGAATGTCTTCTTTTGGATCAAAACCTCGTGTCTGTATTATCTGCCTCAGCCTTCAGCTTCAGCAGATAACACAGACCTTGGTTTTGATAATTCATGATATCATGCTCAACCTCATCCAATAATTGTTTAATAAAAGTAGCCGGGGGCCACTCTCTTAGTAGCCGGGGAAAATCCCCGGCCCCTGGCTCTTAATGACAACCCTGTAACTATCTTAACATTATCAGCATTTTGCACAAAGAATTTAACCTGCCCAATCCCCGAGCCAGCAACTGGGCTCTTCAATCCCTACTCACTGGTATTAAGCATGTCAAGGGTCAGCCACCTGCCCAAAAACTCCCTATTACCCCCGATGTACTGAAGAAAATTTATTTACAATTGAATTTGCATAACAGTTTCGATGCCTCCTTTTGGGCTGTCTGTCTAGTTTCCTTTTATGGTATGCTGCGCAAATGCCACCTTTTAGCTGGTTCGCGCCATACCTTTCACCCGTCCCAGCAGCTTGTGTGGTCAGATTTTCAAATTTTTCCCTGGGGTGCCCTTGTCACTATTCGGTGGAGCAAAAACATTCAATTTCGGGAACGGGTGGTACAAATCTCTTTACCCCTCATTCCTGATTCCCCACTCTGCCCAGTTATTGCTATCTAGAGGGTGTTCTCATTTGTCCCTAATGTTGCCCCCACTCCCAAGCCTTCATATGGCAAGATGCTGCTTCCCTTGGCTTCAAGATTTTTACTTATTCTAAGTTTTTCAACGCCTTTGGAGTGCCCTCCATGCTATTGGTCTGCCAGCTAGAGATTCTGCTTGCCACTCCTTTCTGTGGGGTGGCGCATCCTTTGCCTTTCAGGCAGGATTACCAGTTGAGCTCATTAAGATTCTTGGGGACTGGTATTCTGATGCTGTTCTCCTTTACCTTACGGTTCCACTCTCTGTCTGAATAGAATCCATCAATGTTATTGCCAAAGTTGTCCTTTCTTACTGCTAGTTGTCATTATTAATAATAACCTTATTTTTTTCCCACTAATTTCTCCACATTTTGGGTTTGGGCACTTTATTTGTATACTAAATATTGCCTTTTAGTTATTTACCGTGTATTGTATTTTGTTATGATTAATAAAGGCTGTCTTGTATCCCAAACATTTCCTGGGTTTCTGAGTTTTGTTGATTTAGGGGGTGCATCGAGACGACTGATGCGGTCCTAAATCTCAAAGGAAGATGTCACATTGGGATGCAGGACTAGTACAGCATCACAGTAGTCTTTTGGCACGAGAGATTTCATAATACCTTGTGTCTAGTACCTAGGATATATTAGTTTTACGATAGACAGGAACACCACAACTGTAAATGTGGGTTACAGATGGATACAATTCTAGTTTAGTCACATTTTTACTTGGCATGGCAGTAGGAACATTCACTTTTATTGCACTAGCAATCATTTCCCTCCCTCCCTCCCTGTAGGGTTTTGTTTTGTTCTATTCATGGACAGTGTGATCACTTTTATTATTTGGTAGAGTACTAAAGTGATGACGTCATAAAAATGAAATATCTGAAATTATGGGATTTGTCAGGATATTCTGAAAGAACAATGTCCAAGAGGCCTACTTGCCAAAAATGAGCATTTCGGGGCAAATTGTCTCTGAGATGTTAGCCGGTTATACTCGTAAAACTCCATACAAACCCTTTCAATTTTTTTTGGGTCGACCCAAAAAAATTTTGAAGGGTTTGTATGGAGTTTTCTAAAGATAACTGGGCTACGATCTCAGAGACAATTAGCCCCGAAATGCTCATTTTTGGCAAGTAGGCCTCTTGGACATTGTTCTTTAAGAATATCCTGACAAATCCCATAATTTCAGAAATTTCATTTTTATGACGTCACACTTTAGTACTCTATTGAGGTTGTTTTTTAATTCTTTTTTAGTTTGGTCTTTCTTATTTGTTGCAGCACTTTATTTGTGTACTAAATATTACCTTTTAGTTATTTATCATGTAAGCTCATCCCATGTCTGCGTAACACGCGTCAAAAGGGGTAAGGGATGGGAAGGGGGGGGTTGGGAGGGAGGGGTGGATAATTTGATACCAGGGGATTAGTAGAGGATTGAAACCGGTAAACTGCCTCAATCTCATGTAATGCGGAAATTATAATACATTGATAAAATTATAACATAAATATACAAAATATATACAAAAATGGGGAGGAGTTTGAAGGAGAACTATATTTCGTAGTATTACGACTGAAATTTGTCACCAGTCCGGTTGTCAAGCAAGTCCCAGGGGTAGGGCATATGACAGCACATCTGCGACGTCAATTGAAATTCTAGTTTTTTTTTTACTTCAAATAACACATATCCGTAGTCTGCTACACAGCCGTTTTTAGTGTCGTCACACAACGCTCCTCCCCACTTGACTGTGTAACAAATAGACTAACATATTTGGCAATGTTCAGAGAAAAGCAGGAAGTATCAGACCAACTTCCTCAGTGGAGGAATCCATCAGTCTACAGCATCTGTTAAAATCTTTTGTGAGCTTTTTGCTTTTTCGTTCAGAGAAAAATAAATAGCTGTATATTAGATTAAATGTCACCCTTCATATGCTTTATAATTAGTTTCAAATTTTCCTCGATGGCTGCCTTTTGGTGGGAGCTATTTCTGAAAGCACTTACGACAATTTTGTTGAAGTAATTTGATCAAAATGAAACTGAAAGCTAACGGAAGGGAAAAATCTCTTAGGTTCAACTTTTGCGGGCTTGGTAGAAGGGTTGATTGTTGCTTTAGGTAAGCTTTGTGCAAGCCCAGTTATTTTGTGAAGGAAAATGCTAGTGACTTTTATACTCAAACTTGTCTTGCAAAATATGATTTGCTTGTAGATCCTTTCGTCGTGACAAATCAAGCGAAGCATCAAGACTACTCGGGAATTTATAACCGAGGTAGGCATTTCATTAGCTGAAGTTACACTAGAATTCCAAGGTTCCTTTTAATACCTTAGAAATGCATTTGGTTCTTAAATCTCCAGGGTTAAACTTTTGTCTGAAAAATGTCTCTTTTTAATAAGGCCGTGTTGTCTATGATCTTTCAGATAACAGAGGACTTCTTCAGCGATAGTACCTATCATGTAAGATTTTCTCTTTGCTCTTTCACTGATTTATAATGCATACATGGTTATCATCCCACTCTGTATACAGCAGCCTGCAGTGCAGGCGTTTTCTTCGGGCGCGCGAATGTTTTTCTCGCAAAAGCGCATGTTGAAACTCGAAAAGAGGGGAGAAAATGAGGCGAGTCTAAAGGAGTGGGGCTACCCTTAGGGTTACTATTTTTACCCTCCTTAATCTTCCTCCGTCATAACAAAGATGGCAGTTACAACAGTACGAACTTAAACCAGATAAACAAGGAGCTTTCGGCCGCCCAAAATACGCCTGCACTGCAGGCTATGTATACAGTTAAACCTCCATTAAGTGGTCACCTATTAAGCAGCCATCCTCCATTAAGCGGCCAGTAATCAATGCCCCGAAGTCATTGTAGAAAAGAATGGAAAATTAAACTTTTATTGAGCGGCCACCTTTATTAATCGATTGCGGCCACCTTTTTGCTGTACCAATGAGACAAATTGTCGCGACTGGACATACAGAGTTATCGAGCGGAAAATGCATATCATTAGTCGAATATAGGGACGGCATCTAAGTTGTCGAGTGGAACGAGTGGACAAGTTGTCTCCACTCGACAGACAGAGTTGTCGAGTGGAAAATGCATCTCATTAGTACATTAAGGCAAACATCCGACAGGAGCCACTCGAAGGAACAAGCGCCTCACACACTGTGTATGCCTTGTTCTTTAAGCAAAGATTTCACATAAGCCACGCAAAGGATTACAAGCGCGCTGCACACTGTGTATTCATTTTTCTTTAAGCACAGATCTGACATTGTCTACTCGACAGTTTACTCTGTCGAGTGGACAACGACTTTCTTCAGTCGACTACCATTACACGGGGTCTCTTGCTAACATCACAAGCAACAAATGAGATGCATTTGTCCGCTCGACAGTTTACTCTCTCGTGTGGACAAGCACTTTCTCCAGTCATACGACTCAACTACCATTACACAGGGTCTCTTTCTAACATGACAAGCAAGTCTCCCCAATGAGATGCATTTGTCCACTCGACCGTTTACTCTGTCAGGTGGACAAGCACTTTCTCCACTCGTACGACTCGTACGACTCGACTATGATTACACAGGGTCTCTTTCTAACATGACAAGCACAAAAATTTCCAAGTCCCCTTAATGAGATGCATCTGTCCATTCGACAACTGCATCTCTCCATTCGTATCATGTCGAAAGTATTGGACAACCCTCCCAGCAAATCCCTGTAAGACCAAAAACATCCCTCGGACTGCAGACTGCAGGGAATGCGAATTTTATTATCATTTAACAGAAAAAACATGGATGCGTGATTTTTCCTGAGTCTTAGGCTGACTGCAGCCGGCACAAAACCAGATTTTTGTTCCTCCTAACGCTGAACGTTAAAAATACGGTGCATTTGGGCGATGGTCACATTAGATTACAACTAGTGGAATCCTTCAGTAATTTTGGGTTACAACACCCTTGCTAGAGAAAATTGTAACAGTCGAACTTCCATGTGCGATGATGTCACACAAGCGACAGTCTATCCAAAACTCGTAGTACCACCTTTTAAGAAGACAGTTGAATATTTTCTGTCGTTTTAAACCGATCCCGTAAGCAATTGCTTGATACACGGTCCAAGCCCTTCTCCAGGTATACGTGATAGGGAGGTGGCCGTTATTGGCAAATCAAAGATGACTTGGGATCCCCAGGCGAACAAAACTACATCCGAGAGGAGAGGGGTGGCCTTAAAGTGTTCCTTTCCTTGCTCTTAGGCACTGTAGCCACCCCTACAGAAGATTCTTGCTTCCTCTTTACACTGAACGAGAAAAAATTTTATAATCCATTTGGGCGATGGCGTCGATTCATTACGGAACTTTTTACAGCGGGACTCGCTGGATGGCCAACCAAACATTACTTCTTTAAAGCATGTTACGCAAGGTAAAAAGGTTAAAACCCTTCCCCGCCATAAATATTCCCTTTTCTTCGGTTTTCAAAGATTTAAGTGTCTTTAGTGGTCAAAGAGAAGTATTAACTTACTCTTCTTCCCCACACACAACCTGGGAAGGAAACCCAGGGTATTTGACTTGTTGATATACGCGGAAAGGCGGGAATTTGACAACTGTGACTGCTATTGGGCCATGGGGTAGAGAACTTGTTGGTTTATGAGATTAGAAGTTCATTGAAACTAATTGTCTCAATTTCATGTTAAGCTATTTTTGGAGTTAAGTGTAATACCTTGATTAAGTTGTTAAAATTATTGCGGGTATGGAAAATTGGGTTTGTTTCTGTTCCTCCTATTTTCCTTGTTACTGTTGCCAAGCAAGTCCCAGGGGTAGGGTATATGGCAGCACATCTGCAGCAAAAAATCCATTTTACTTAAAAAAAAAGATCCCACCTCGTCAGAAGGTCAATCACAAGGCTTATATATCCAGCAATTTTCGGAGAAAAACAGGAAGTATCATACCAACTTCCTCTGCGGAGGGTTCCATCAGTCTACAGCACCTGTTGTTAGATGTTTTTTAAAGCTTTTCGTTATTTTGTTCAGAGAAATGTCAATCACTGTATATTAGACTTAATGTTACGCCCCTCACTCAGATATTGATATTAGCTTATATGCTTTATTAATGCATTTTGGGATAGCTATTTCTGGAAGCACTTACGTCACTTTTGTTGACGTAACTTGATCAAAGTGAAACTGAAAGCTAAATGAAGGAAAAAATCCCTCATACAAGATTCAGCTTTCACTCGATAAAAGGTTTGATTGTCGCTCAGGTAAGTTTTGTACAGTTCCTGTTATTTTGTGAAGAAAAATTCAATTGTCTTAGAAAGTATCATTTCCTCGTAGACCCTTTCGTCGTCACGAATCAAGAACCCTCCTGCCAAATATCCAGATTACTTGGGAATTTACAACTGAGGTATGCATTTAATTACGTTAGTTGCAGTTACACCAGAACTCCCTATCCAAAAGTCCCTTTGTTTAAGAATTACCAAATTTGGCTTTAATCGCTGGGAAACTTTCTGACGAACTTTAGGTCAACCGAAGGCAGCACGATCGTTAAAATTTCGAGATGGCAAGACACAATTTTCAGCGATCGCACCCTGATAGAAAAAAAAAATCTGGGGATAAAATTTCATCCAAGCCCTTTCATTTATTTAGCCTGCGAGCAAGCTTTCCATTTGGGAGATATCGTAAAAAGTACTCGCGCGAGTGGCACGCGACATGAGACGCTTCACCGCTCGCGTGCGCGACTCACTTTGCTGGCCCAAATAGGAGAGCTTGCTCGCAGGCTATCATTTATTATGCACACGTGACTTTATGAACTTACTCTCAAGTTAATTATTTGTTGAAACTGTAAGGGATTGCTGCATTCGATGCTGAATGCATAATTAGACTTTCAGAAGAGTCCGTCGGATTTAAATGTAATACGGCGCGGGAAGAAGACCTCTCGCGACTTCGTTGCTCGGTCGGCCGCTTTAGCAAGTCCACATGCATAATATATGTATGGAGCGGCATACAGAAAATGTTTCTAAATCGGCTCATTCACGGTGTGACTGATGCATATGTCATCGGCCTGCCCCAGGGCTTGGACCCCGCGGCAACTAGGGGATTACTTTTGTCTCGTCACGCAACGCTTCGCCCCATCGAACCTGGTGTTGAGTGACGCACCAAAGACGTCTGCATGGAAGACTTACCGGGGGGAGGGGGTTGATACCATATGACTTTTATACTTCATCATCATCAATATTTATTTATGCACGAGATCATATCTTTTTTACCTGGTCTTCCCAGGAATCGTGTGTAAAGTTAGACTAAAATACTCTAAGGTCTCTAATTAACTACTTGACTATAAAGTTAAAAATACAAAAACTTGTATAATAAGAGTTACAGTGAGTGGTGTATTAAGATAATCTTTCCCATGAAATGAAGTTTTAAAGATATTTAAGCTAGGAAGGTTTCTAATCTCTGAGGGAATCTTGTTCCACAGAACAGATCCTCTGTCGTGTAGACTCCCTTTTGCAGACTCAGTTCTGGGTCTGGGGACAATAATTTAATTCAAATGCTTTAAACTTATCCTACAAAAATATGATCTTCTCGTAGATCCTTTCGTCGTCACGAATCAAGCGAACTATCTCCAGACTACTCGGGAATTAACAACTAAGGTAAGCTGAAGTTACCGGGACTAAAACTGTAAGGTTCCCTTACCTTAGAAATGCATTTGGTTGCTAATCTCCAGGACACTTTTGTCAAAGGATGTCTCTGTTTAATAAGGCCGTGTTGTCTATCTTCTTTCAGATCGCAGAGGTCTTTTCAGCGATATTAACTATCATATAGGCTTTCTGCTCAGCGCTTTCATTTATTATGCGATATGCATACAGGGTCCCACCGGCCATACACTCATAGTCATATTTTAAATTGTTTGTGTTAAATTATAAGGCCAAGCTGCGTACATCCTCAGATGGGGGGTGTATTTAGAATTAGTATTCACCAAATCAGTGAATAGCTATTTTCGCGCGTTCTGGTCGGCTCCCGTACCTCGGAATATCCTTGGATATTCACTGTTTTGGGACGGGATTCAAAAGCCTTCTCGTTTCGCGACAGTTTCAAAAGATGACATTTTAGCGATAAATGAAGCAGCTGTACCAACAAATACCAAGAAAGAGACAAAATTTGGCTTGTCGGTGTTTACTGGTCGGTAGGAAAAAAATTTATTACTGAATTTGCAACAAAATCATTAAAAAATGATTCCCGAAACACTGTAAATTGAAACGTAAACAAAGTCTAAGTGACGTCTTGTTTTTACAAAAAGTTCCTTTTTGATTTTTATCCAACTGATATACTAAAACAACTATCCCCTTCAGGGTCGGTTCATAGCGCTAGAGATATATCTCGACGCTTCGCGTCTTGGTATTTCCACCGCCATACACCTCCCCTTCGGGTGATAGTTGTATATGAACTGGCAATCTTCGTGACGCCGCGACACAAAGAATCTCAAAGAAGTAAAAATAAGAGTGCTATCCCAGGTTTTACACTGAATCGAGCAGCGCCTGGGCCGAGAGGGGCTCTCCCTATTTTTTATGAACTATAACAAATTTCTGAAAATCCACATGCCTAAAATAACTGTAGCTTTCTCAGTGTTTTGGTGGTAAAGAAATTTGGTTTGTATTTTGTTGCCAACAGCTTTAGTAAATGAAAGTATAATGAGTTAATATAAGTAGAAATCATTACACAATGTTTAAATAATAATAAACGTCTTTTCTTTTATTAAGAAATTTCGATCATTATCACCTAAAAGAATATTATTCTCCTATATTAGACAAGAACCAAGGGAGAATGAGTACTATCTGTTGACAAGACCCAATAGTGAATCAAAGTCATATCACGAAACCGAGTAAAACACGTAAAAGGATCACCATTGGTAAAAAACTAAAAGTAACTGTGATAGACAAAAATAAACAACAAAGTACTGAGGTAATAAATAAGCTTTTACTCTAGGTTTCACTTTTCCTTGGCATCTACATTATCGTACGTTATCATAAATATCCAAAAATTGTATCAAAGGAAAGTGAAACCACCATATCTATACTTTTTATCAGAAGAGCTGACGGAGCAAAAGCCACCAGCAACTGTTACAACCACAACATCTTCTGGAAAAGCATTACATTTTATCTGCGATTTGTTATTGGAATGGCTGAGAAAGAAAAAACAGAGACGAACTGTAATCTTGGAAACACCACCAAAATTGCTAATAATGTTGAAGAGAGGAGAGAGGAAGAAAAAGGGAATAGTAATATTGCCGTCGTCAATGTCAAGTTTAAAGATTTCCAGAACACCACAGACTGCCATGAACGACACCTCAAAATTTCAAAAGAAGTAGGAGACAGGGCAAGAGAAGGAAGAGCGCACTGTAATCTTGGCATCGCCTTTAGAAATCTTGGAGATTTCCAGAAAGCCATAGAGTACCATAAACGACACCTCAAAATTTCAAAAGAAGTGGGAGACAGGGTAGGAGAAGGAACAGCGTACTGTAATCTTGGCATCGCCTTTAGAAATCTTGGAGATTTCCAAAAAGCCATGGAGTACCATAAACGACACCTCAAAATTTCGAAAGAAATGGGAGACAGGGTAGGAGAGGGAAGAGCGTACTGTAATCTTGGCAACGCCTTTTATGGTCTTGAAGATATCCAGAAAGCTTTAGAGTACTATGAACGACACCTCATAATTTCGAAAGAGGTGGGAGACAGGGAAGGAGAGGGAAAAGCGTACAGTAATCTTGGCATCGCCTTTACAAAACTTGGAGATTTCCAGAAAGCCTTAGAGTACCATAAACGACACCTCAACCTTTCAGACGAAGTGGGAGACAGGGCAGGAGAAGGAAGAGCGTACTGTAATCTTGGCATCGCCTTTACAAAACTTGGAGATTTCCAGAAAGCCTTACAGTACCATAAACGACACCTCAAAATTTCGAAAGAAATGGGAGACAGAGACGGAGAGGGAAAAGCGTACTGTAATCTTGGCAACGCCTATGACAGTCTGGGAGATTTCCAGAAAGCCATAGAGCACCATGAACGAGACCTCACAATTTCGAAAGAAGTGGGAGACAGAGCAGGGGAAGGAAGAGCGTACGGTAATCTTGGCAACGCCT
>BOPM01000770.1:109851-121610 GCA_022179025.1 Porites australiensis
TTTTTGTTACTTCATATTAAATTCTACGAGAAACAAGTTTCACTGATTAACAAACTACAACCATTATCGTACCAATTCGCGTCCAATATAACTCCACGCCTTTACTTCACGCATCTCACCCAACCCCAAGAATATACAACGCTACTGCACTACTCACACATCGCTCATACACATAAAAAAGCTTCGCAGACGCCTAGTACATCGATGCCCAAATATACGCTCCCACAGGGTCTTGTTTGTGAAGAAAAATGCTATTGGCTTTTATACTTAAACTTGTCTAACAAAATATGATTTGCTCGTAGATCTTTTGGTCGTGACAAATCAAGCGAAGTATCAAGACTACATAGGAATTTATAACTAAGGTAGGCATTACATTAGCTGAAGCTACACTAGAACTCCAAGGTTCCTTTGCCCTTAAAATGAACTATACCGGAGCTTCACACGCGCGAGCGCAGCCCCATACCTAAGAAAATGTGGTAATCTACCTATCCGAAACATTTTGGTAATCACGTGACCGTACGCCCTTCCGTCCGCACCACAGGCATACCAATGTAAAATACCTTATTATCAATTTTTTTCGCGCGTCTTTAATTTCGCGAATTTGGAACAGAAATATTTTGCGGGGCTTAAATTTCGCGATTTTGACGAATCGCCGTTTTTCAAGGTAATTAAATTTCGCGAATCAAGTACACTGGTGCTCGTTTTTTAAACTTCCATTTCTGCATTTTATTTAACCATAACGGAATAGAAACGCAACAAGCAACTGGCTGAAATGTTCAACAAAGCCAGCAGGATAGCATCCTTGCTCCATCCTCTTGCAATGTGCCGCCGCTTTCCCACACTGCCTGTCAAGTGGTTGTTAAGGCTCAGCAGTCAGGTGGCATGTAAGGGCTTCAACCATCTGCACTTTATCAAGGATTTTGAAGAGTGTACTGAACAAGTTTTAGAACAGGAACTAATTATAATCCAGCAAGATGAGTCAGAAGATGAAGAATAATGCACCAGTCATTTGAAACCCCCGGCATCCCCCATTGGGGGATACCCGGAGCATTCACTTTCACTGTCAGTGAAATGAAGTGAAAGCCCCGCCTTATGGGGAAAAAATTGAAGGTGATCTCCCCCACCCTCTTAACGTCAAACTCAATTCATTAAATAGATTTAATTTGTTTCAATAACTGGAGCTTTCACAGGATTTTTTTCATACCAGTTAAGTCAAGGTTTAGACTTCTTTTTTCCCTTCCTCTTTGTTTTCTTGCAGTCTAATGAAAAATAGAATAAAAAGACCACTTTTATTAATACTGCACCCAGAGCAGATCACTGTTTTGGCATGAAGATTATGACATGTTGTAGCACCCCTGATAATGTATGATAAACACTTTTCTGTAGGTGAATACTAACCACGGCAAAACCATTTTCCTGGTAGAACTGTGTCCTCTACCATCCCCACGCACGAGTAATGGAACCACTTGAACATGCATCCTTCGACACAGTCGCACCACACCACTGACTTATCATTCGGTTTGCCACATGGGCATTATGGTTCTTCTAAAAGAGGTCGCGAACCACGAGTGAAATCCCCGCTAAACCCCTGCTCAGCCCCCGCATTGTATAGTAAAGCCGTGAAAAAAGGTGTATTCTCCGATTGCCGGGGAACCTAAACTGAGTGAAAACGAGGTGAGAACCCGCGGTTTGCCCCGGGTATCCCCCATTGGGGGAAGCGGGTTTTTCAAATGGCTGGTGCATAAGGGCATGCGTTGAACTAAAATTTGAGCCCTCCTATACTCGTATGTATACTCCTAGCAGACGGAAAACTTAAATAAAGGATTTTATAGAGGTCACAAAATTTCGCGTCTTTAATCTTCGCGGACCTTTTTTTTTTGCGGGACTTAAATTTCGGGAAATTTTTTAAATCACGAAAATTAAGTCTCGCGAAAATAAGTGATAATAAGGTATCTCAATCGACTGGTATCACAACCCAAATGCAACTTGAGGTTATTTTGGCGGGAAATCACATACAGTATGTTGCCAGTATCCGGACACTTCAGTTTAAGATTGCAATAACTTTCCTTTGTTAATCGCAAGAGCTCTGAAATTTGGCCCAGAGAAAATCTATCTAGTCCTTAATATGACGAGAGGCAGTTTAACTTTTTTGCCTTTGTTTCCATCGCGAAATTAATATTTTTGCAGAGCTCCTATGTTGCCCAGTATCCGGACACAACAATAACAACGTAATTGTACATAAATTTCGACAGGCAAGCGACTTATAAGCTTCTCTTGCACTTGCAAAGTAGTCTGGCAATCGATTCCAAAAAATATAACCTAGCATCGTGAAATAAAACATAACAAATGATTGGGGTATGGTGGGGAACGCGAGCGGCTGTTTTAAAAATGGTGTGATTCTTACTTCCTTGTCTAGGAACTTTTTCACTGATTTAAGGAAGGCATCCGTGGACATGCCGAAGCGGCAGTTTGCAAGCTCAATTAGCCAATCTGCAAGCTGCTTTCTTTCCTCATTTTTTATTTAGCAAAAAAGCTTGGGGAAGGGTCAAAGGTCACTCTCCTATTTAGTCTGACCTGCAGTGTTGATTTCTTCATGCTCAGTCCCCACAATAAGCCTGCTTTTCCAGCACTAATTCCTCCTTCTTTCACATCTCTTAATCTCTTTGTGACATTTTTCAGACCGTTGCAACCCCATTCTAGCAGTCACAAGTGGGGAAAGTATGAGAATTCCAGGTTCAACTCAGACGCTTTCAGTTATATATAGAAAATGCAGTCACGCGAAACAAGCCGGGCACACGAAATCAAGTCGCCTGTGAATGAGTGAAGAAATTTTCCGTACGGAGTTGAGAAGAATTACATTTTACGACTATATCATATATCCTAAGCTTTAATTATAGTTACTGATATGAAATAAATCTTAACCGGATAATGTACACAGCTAATTCATCGATTCTGTACAGCAAAGAAAAAACTGTCCGGATACTGGACACATGACATCAAAACTTAGTGAATATTTCTGGCCTCCGTTATTCCAAACAAATCGAATTTCAAGAAGAATTAATCAACTTTCTGAAAACCTGACTTCCTTAAGTATCTTTACTTTAAAAATAAAACAGTTTCTTTGAAAATATCACACATTGCCCTTCCTTTTCTGAGCAGCACTAATTTTACTGCGCAGTAAACAGCGTAAATATTAGCCATGAAAAGTTTACTCACCTGAACAGAACGGCGTCTTCTGCGACTGTTTCGCAAGCTTTCACATCGTCAAAACTTTCATCTTAAAGCTGAAATGTTCAGCTTTCATTCGAAATACTTCGTTTACCGAGAACTGAAAAGGGCGCCTCAAAAATTGAGTTTTTGTTTCAAGTGTCCGGATACTGGGCAACATACTGTAGCCACCCGCGTCTTGTGAAGCAGAAACAACTAAAGAGTCAATTGTTTCAGTATCCGTGTTGGCTAAAGTAAGCTTAGAGTCAATTGTCATGTCCACGAATTTGGAATATAGAGAAAGAGAAAAAGAGAAAGTAGGCGATACGCTAACGAAGCTCAACGAGGAAAAAAGGCGACAGAGAGCTAGAGCGAGAGAAAAAAAACAAAGGAGACTTTTCTTTTGTTGGAAGAAGGCAGCATGAAAATTTTGTAGCGGTGGTGAGAAAATGAGAAATGCTAGCGGCCATCATGGTGAAAATGAGCGGCAGTGAAAAAAAAAAACAGTCAGCAAGAATACTTACGACATTTTCTCCGTAAAACGTGTAACTAGAAAGTTTCACGCTGTAGTCGTGCTAAAAAAGTCAAAGAAATGTACAAAAAAGTGCTGCACGTGCAATGTTTCTTTTTTGCTAAGGGGCTGTTTACACGGAGGGAGGAAGATTCTAGTGCCAGAAAAATCCTAGAAGGCGTAGCAACTTTACGTTGGGTTTACATGCGGAGATTCCGGTCCGTGTGGTGCCCGAATATAGAATGCCTCGAGAAGGAATTAAAAATGGAGGGCGGCAAAAACAAATATGCAGTTTGGGCCCTTCTGCTTTCTTTACTGGCATTAATAACTACCTTTCAGCAGAATTAGTACAGCTAATATCTTGATTTGTAGCGATATTTGGCATAAATACCACGAGTGATATTTCGAAATTGTTATACGTGATTTCACGAGCCGTTAGGCGAGTGAAATTTGAGACAATTTTGAAATATCACAAGTGGTAAATATGCCAAATATCACGTACAAATCATGCTATTATTTGTTTATACTACTAGGTATTTCAAATTAGGCTGAAATACCACTGCTCTAAGCCAATCAAATTGCACAAATTTCTCATGTAGTAGTATAATCACAATAATCCGCACATGGTAACGATAAATAAAACGGTCGGCTTTTATTGCCGTGATTAGCTACGGAACGACCCGCCGCTATTTTTGTCTAGTTTGTTCCTAGTACTATAGGATCTTCCTAGGAAAGGCAGCGTACATGGTACTAGGATCTTCCTATCTTTCAGCTGGGAAGATCCTAGTACTAGGAAGATCCTAGCTCTAGGGACAAGTACAACCCTTTGCATGTAAACCGAATACAGAAAACATAAGGCGCGCTAGGATAATCCGTCTTCAAGGATCTTTCTGGTACTAGGATCTTCCCCCCTCCATCTAAACAGCCACTTTGGACCAATTGTTGTTTTTTCATCATTGAATCATTGAATCGTAGTCAACAGTTACCGACACCGTACAAAACGACTTATTGACGGACTCAGCAATAATGACTGGACAACCGACAATTTGACTAACAAATCAACGACTGTTTAACTGTGAAAATAGACGGATGGAAACGCACCTGTCCAATGACATTACGAGTCTTCATAGCCTATAACATCACGGCTTAACTGTTTCTTTTTTCTTTAGAATTTTCGATCATTATCACCTAAAAAAATATTATTCTCCTTTACTAGAGAGGACCCCAGTCCAACAAGCATATTACAGAACGATAGAAAACACTTAGATGGATCACTGTTTGTGGCAAACCAAATGCGACTGTGTTAGACAATGATAGACACGTTTAACATGCATACCAAGAACAATGAATCTACCTTTTTCATCCTACATGTTATTATAGACGGGTTTTTGTGCGAAATTGGGTATTGCTGTACGGTATGTGGCCCTTGGTCCAGACGAAAAAAACGTAAATGAGGATTTCTTATCTTAGAAGAGGAGTAGTGAGCTGAAATTTGTCCTGTTAGTTGCCGTAACATTTTACTACATGTAACTTGTGACAAACCGGGTTTTTGTGCGAAATTGGGTATTGCTGTACAGTATGTGGCCCTTGGTCCAGACGAAAGAAATCTTAAATGAGTATTTCTTATCTTAGAAGAGGAGTAGTGAGCTGAAATTTGTCCTGTTAGTTGCCGTAACATTTTACTACATGTAACTTGTGACAAACCGACAGCTTCTGAGCTTCGCCAAAAATCCTGGATCATAGAAATTAACCTGGGCATTTGAAGGCCCCTGGTCCGGCCAAAGGTTCCTTGGTCCGGCCCTTTTGTAAGTCGGCATACAAACTGTACGCAAAAAGAATGTTCCAAGCGGAAAGTAATCTAAATTCCTGTATATTTTCTATAGGCTTCATTTTAACTTCGAGACCAAAATGAGATTTCTGTGTAAAGAGCAAAAGTTGGTCGTATGAAGACTGGGGTTATTTTTTTTTCGTTTCTTTGTGGATGTGTGTCGTGCAGTTACTATTCGACGGCAGCGAAATCGCCATCACTATTTTAAATGAATTCAATCCAGTTTAGAGAGAAAGAAAAAAATTGATTTGTCGTCGCTTGTTTACGGCCTAAAAAGAACTTTCCATCAGGAAATTTTATGCCTTAGCCGGGCAGCAACGGCAAGGAAATCCGACCAAAAAGCGTGCGCCATCATGCACGTGCAGTCCTTCAGAGTAATATTTTGCTTGTTAAAAACCATTGCTTTAATTTTTTGACTTTGCTAAAACTCCCTAATGAAACCAATCAGTCGAATATAAGCTTCCTTTTTATGGCCTTCTATATCACTACTTAATTAATAAAGTGCAGTGTTACTGGGAAAGTATCGAACACTGCATGCCGTTATTATTATTTATTATTTACTCCGTCACTCATTGAAAGTGCCTTTATACTTAAAATTATGTGACTCAAAGTTGAAAGATCCTTCAATTCATGAATATTACTTTACTAAGAACTAAAGAAACGAAAACTGAACTTCCTGAGGCTCTCCCTTTTCAATCACTACTTGGCGGGTTTACTTATCGTCCGGTGGCCGGACTAAGGACCTAGTACGCAAAACTTACTTTGGAATATTATCTACAAATTTGATTTTAAAATTCAACCTGCCGACCGACTTTTTTTTGCAAGTCGAAAGAACATTTCTTGCACGTCGTGTACACGAATAATTAGCTTTCTCAGTGCACTTAATTCGCTTATGTGTAAATTTAAAATACACCCAAGTAATTTAAGTCGCCATGAAAAAGACACAAATAACAGAACAAACTTCACCTACGTTGGCGTTAACTTGATTTTCCAGCGCTCCACTAGCATCAGGAAAACCTCGAATCGAGGTAAATCAGTAAATACTGGGATAGTTTCGTTTGTATTGTAACCTAATTTTTTTTCCCGAAAATTATATCACAAAGTAAAACCGTCCGGACCTAAGACTGGCCGGACCAGGGACCACACACTGTACATGAATGAATACGCGAAAAGCTCAGCTGAGTCGATCCTCGTGCTATATATTCACTGTCCTCTATCTTTCCATGATACATCTGGTGCAAGTTAAGCGAATTGTTAAAGTACAGTAAATATCAACTCACCGAACGTTGATTACAAGGAAAACTCGAAGGTTTCTTAACAAAATGTGGCTCATCGAATACCGAATAGTTTTATTATTTACCAGCTTTTTCTGGACACAGGCCCGCCCAGAGGGAATGGGCATGAACGGGACTCATAGGTCCCATGCAAGGTGCCATCCCTACCCAATCCCACAACCAGTAAAGGTTTGCCACACAACCGGGGTCTACATCTGCTACTCTTTTCGAATAGTGGTGTGGGTTCTTTTACGTTCCACATGAACAGATCAGTGAAAGTGCTCTGAGACGGGACCTACCGTTTTCGTCCTTATCCGAGAAGACTAGAAAGTCTAACCATTTGTAGATGTCATTACACAGACAGCACTTTCTTCTCAGTTATTTAAAGACCCTGAGTGTTGGTTCGGCCGGGGTTTGAACCCGCGACCTCCCGCTCGGGAGACCGGCGCTCTCCCAGGCGTCCTGATATTTACCAAATATCAGGATTTTTATCATTTTGGTAGATGGTTGCATTATCATCAAAGTTACGAGGTTTTCACGTACGATTCTACTCAATGAAACAGTCTTTAACTCCGACTTCTTCATGTTTTAAAAGTTATTGCTTCTTTAAAGACAAGAGCCTTTACTTAAGGCATTAGTTACCAAAGGAAACAGGTCTTCATACGTTCAAGTTACTATTAGTACTGTGAAAAACAAATCTGCATGAGATGTACAGTCACACAGCTGGCACGTGAAAGTGTTGGACTCTGTCCCCTTTCGTGGTTCGTACGTGAGCGAATTCGAGTTATCACGCAGTAATCTAGTAAACAGGATTATAAAAATAACTCATGCATGCAATTTGCACGTGGAGTTGTTGGACTTTGGGTCGTATTTTGGTTGTATTTGGGTCGACCCAAATTATAAAGTTCGACGCTTGATTCAGACGTCGAACTTTACATGTGCCGAACCTAATTCGTGGAGTAAACAAATATCATATTTATCGCTTAAAATAAGTAGATTGACGGAAGTGGTTTGCAATAACTCAGATGCCCTCTATTTCGATTCAATATGAATAGTAGACGAAAGTTTTAGAATTTAGCTTCAGAATTAGTTACCAAGTAGGAAAATCTTGCGTGTAGCGTGTTTCCTTCTTGCTTGCTCTGTTATGTTCAGGTAAATTGTACTCCCATTGAAACACAACATTAGAATACTAGTTTTGTGCGGAAATGGGCGCTTTAAGGCAGCTTAAAAGCAAGTTATATAAACCGTTTTATGCTGCCCAGTTTCAGTTTAAGTTCCTCTGCGAGAACGCTGCTAGGGCAAAGTCAACGGTCGTCACGCTTCGGTGAGTTTTTTCCGCTCACGGGTGAAATAGCCAATCATAACCGCTGAACATACGTTAAAGGGACTGTGTCATGATAGTGCGCACGTGTGAGCTGTGACAGTAGCTGATTGTCTTTGAACCAATCGGAAGCGAGTAAGATGCACGCGAGGAAATGTACATAATTTAAGATTCATTGTTCGCGAAGCGGGAGTCTTCCGGGCGTTTTTGTTCGATTTTATATATCCCCATAATTCATATTTATTCTCTGGTATATTCCTCAGATAAATGTTGCAGCTGAAAAGAATATGATTTGACACAAACATTTACCTCCGTGTATTTTTACGTACCCACGCTAGAAAACCAGTCTCCGATCCGCAAACAAAAACAATTTGTAAACAAACCTTACTGATCTCTCTGTTTGCCCTATATAAACTTAAAATACCTGCAAATAGATCCTGACCGGTGATAAAAACACACAGTATCGAATGAGGCAAACGTTTTGCTTAAAACGCCAGCTAAATGCGCACTATAATAAAATACGCCATGCCATGCGGTCGGCTAGCGCGATGAACACTCTGTATGAACACTGTAGCTAAGTCAATTGATACCAGCTGAAAATCGTAGCAGTGTTTGAAAGCAATTCTTAGCGCTTCATCATAAAACGCTTTCGTTGTAATAGTAGCCACATAACGTATAAGTATAAAGATTGTTCTAAAAGAACAGCGCAAAAAAGGCATAAACAGGAGCCCATCACTATGGCATAAATTTCAATTGCTTATCAGCAAATAAAAAAATTCCTTCCGAGTCGTTGCGTCGGGTGTTCCGTAAAACGAACGTTATCGATTCAACACGTAAAGAAACCAGATGTTAAACAGAACATTCAGACAACAATTTATTTTTAAAAGAGCAATTCTTAAACATCTACGCTCATACAGAAAAGATACAAGGAACATTCCCAGTGAACTACATCAGTAAAGATCGCGCGGCCTGTTGTCCGTACTTTGTACTATACAACTACGGATCGGAGTCATAAATTGAATGCCTGTTAAAACGTTTCATGTTCGATGGATTGTTTCCTCTTCTTGTACAACAAAAGATTGCTGGGTTTTCTCCTTCTGATTCCAGGCACTCGATAAATTAAATTGTTGCAGACAATCGGAAGTCATGTCGCAGATCAGCTTCACTCGCCGCTGCGTCCCATTAGTAGTCCACGGCTGTATCGAGGAAACCCTTTTGAACTCTCTTTACATATTTATCGTTTAAAAAATGTCCGTCAAAGGTAGATCGTTGACTGGAGAACGTTAATAGACAGAAATGAAAGCCAGATGACCACAGTAAAGGCCATATTTGATCCGTTTGTTGAACACTGACAACAACGAACATGGCTTCGTGCGGTTCTCCTCAATTACGTCGAATTTTCTCGATAAAACTTGCACAAAAATACAAAATATGGCGTTTAAAACTTCCCAAATGGACCAAATAGCTCTTGAATACTGATATTATGGCTTTCTCGGGCGTCTCAGGGTCGATGGAAGAGGATTTCTTCACCAAACGCCAATCTTGAATAACTGTTCGCCAGAACAGAAATCAAGTTGCCGCACATGCGCAGAAGCGTGTCACAGTGCCTTTAACATACTTTATGCATTAGGTTTGGCACATGAAAAGTTCGACGTTTGAAACGAGGTCTCTCCACAGTCGAAATTTCCATGTAGGCCACTCGAACGTAATTCATCGCTGGACCCAAATCAGATGTGTCGAACTTAATTGATTCAAACGTCGATCTTTTCATGTACCTAATTGAAGGAATTAGGTTCAGTACATGAAAGAACGACGTCTGAACTGGGCCTAATTATCTGGTCAACTGGCTACTTATATTCATTTATACTTCAGTTTATTCGCTAACGCAAAACTTAGCCACTGGGTAAATACATTTTAATTACTTTTATGACAGCAAACATGTATCAAATATGGTTGCACTTAAGTTGCCGGAACGTGAAATTAAAGGTCTGTTGAACTTTGTACGAGAGGTAAAGGCGGACACGACCCAAAGGCCCAAACGGCCGGAGCTTATCCCGATTTCCTTAGCGTGAAACATGCCTAGGAGTATTGCTACTCCCCCCCTGGTTGGGATGCTAGTCCATCGAAGGGTTAGCCCCCCAACAGTATGTCGCCGGTACCCATTTATACACCTGGGTGAAGAGAGACAAAGTGGAGTAAAGTTCCTTGTCTAAGGAAAGAACGCGACGGGCGAGAGTTGAACCCCGGACCTCCAGATCTGGAGTTTGAGATGTTAATCGCTCGGCCACACACACCATCTTTGTACGAGAGAGAATGTTAAACCATGTTTACGGAATTAATTTACTCTGCACAACAAAAAAAACACAGCTCTTGTTCAATCTTCTAAACACACAATTACGCCGCATACGTCCAAGTTAAAGTCAATATCTAAGTACCAATTTCTAAAAATTTTACACTTCACTTTGAAGCAGGTGGAACACAATTCACTACGTTGTGCCGTTCGCGATAGCCGAATTAGGTCATAAATGTCTTGAACTAGCAGCCACACTAAAATATGAACCCTTAAAGAGCTGCATCACTGTACTTACCGTTTGAATTATGAATATATTTAAATGTTATGCTTCTAAACACCTTTAGCGGTGATAAAAGACGAGAAAGTTGTGAAAAAACCAAACTGGCGGTCTCAAAGTGCCCTTGTTTGACCTTTAGCGCAGCAATGTCATGTTTAGATGCCAAAATCTCATTGGTTCCTCAGCATCAACTCATAGTACCCCTAACCTTATTGGCCCCTGCAACACACGTCCGAACAGACAAAGCCAATAATCCGCAAAGCCACAAAGATACACACGTCAATTTCCTTTCACGATTTTTTTTTTTCAAAATGCCGAGCATGAATATTTTTTCTTTACTTTAGAAATAATCCTGGCAATTGGCAAGAATATTTTTTTTTCTGAACTACTCAGCATGGCTTGCCAAATTTTTTCACTCAATTTGCTCGTACGAGAATATTTTTTGGTACTTTTTGATACCTTTCCTAACAAAACCTCATTAGCTTTTGGTGATCATTCTTGTTTATTTAGGTATTAAATCCCTCACTAGATTGGCTAGTTACTCTCTGAGATTGATGGCATTGGCTTTTTTTCTAGTCAAATTGACAAAATACACCTTCTGAGTCAATGAGCCTCCTATTACAGCACATTAAATGAACCAGGATGAGTGGCCAGGATAAGAATAATTTCCCCACAGCATGTCCTTTGATTAAAACCCACTTTTACCAACTGACTATATAAACTAAAATTTTTTAGTCAATTACAATATATCCATTTGTGTCACGTTTCTCCCCCGTCATCCTAAAAGACAGGAGCATGTGCAGGATATTTTTGATGGAGGATTTGAACACTATCTACAGTATTGAAACCATTTTAGAGCTTAAGCCTGAAATGCAGCCATTTTTGGGCAGAAACGGAAGCGAAGAAACTGCTCAGGTTATGCCTTTCGGCCTTTTGCCAACCTTAATAATCACCCTTTTTAATATCCCCCAGTGTTTCTGTTTAAAAATCTGGGAAGACTGCACATGCAAAAAAAAAGAAAAAGAAAGAAAACACTGATTCCCCCCCC
>BOPM01000770.1:137064-139564 GCA_022179025.1 Porites australiensis
CAGCACCCCCCCACCCCCGTTAAACCCAAAAAAGGGGGGTCCCCCCCCCCCCCCCCCCACCTCGAAACATGCTCCATTCTTCAGTCTAGGGCTTTTTTTGGAACAAGAGCACGATGATCCCATAATTGACATCATTCGCATAACACCATTCTTCACTGCGACACTTACGTTTAGAAAATTTAACATAAACATAGATTCTAACATGTACTGCATTTTCTGCCCAAACATCATAAGCTGAAGAAAGGTTCGTACGCATGAGTTGCAACTACTCTACTTAACGAGCCAACGAGGGAAGCAGAACAATGGTTCGCCTTCACATTGAGGCTTGATAATTGCTCCTGTAAAGTCAAAAAGATTACTCATATGGCGGCAGATTCTCCAGCTGGACCTTCCAGCTTGGGATGAATTTCATAGCAAGCACATCCACACCATGCCACTTCTTTCCGTACAGTTCACACAAGGGTGCTTCCGTATCTTAAATTTAAGGTTCTCATTGGATACTGATCACTCTTTCCCGCGATACTCGCCATAACTTGGACGTACCCTCCATTGGTTGGTGAAGCTGGACTGTTTTCAACTTCCCTTTACCAAAGAAGGCAGAGATTTTATCACAGACTGTGATCCAGTTTACACCGATAAGGGCTCCTCATGAAGCAGTGGTTAACATTACCAGGGTCGATTTGAACAATACGCGTATCAGCCTCTTTGTAACGGAACTGTACCTCAGGAACAGGGTCTCTGATCACCATGTATCCGCGTCTAGTCGCCCGACTGGTCTTCGGTTGTTGCACGTCGATGATCCAGTTGCCGAGTCTGCTTCTAAACGCTTCGCTTTTGCCCTGTGGCACAAGGAATTTCACTTGACAATTTCAGCTTATTTGTGTTGGCACCAAGCAGCTCGATCGTTTCATGACTTTACAGTGTAGTGCATAACAGTAAATCCATATATTGTACACTTTGAGCGGTAGACAATTATTTTAGTTTTTTGACATTTTTGATCAACACCTCGCGCTACACGTCAAACACTACGTCTACGCTCCTGCTGCGCGAAGCTAGTTACTCTAAGCGACCACATGAAACATAGCTCCAGAGGAGAGCTACACGCCGGAGCTGTTCCAGAGGTGCCATCTGAACACAAGAGGAAGTACTAGATCCTTGTTGCGAACCTTATGCACAGCCTTCACCTTGGCTTTCTTCACTGGATCAAAGTAAGCGTGAGATTGGATGAGCAACGGCTCATTACAAATTCATTCGCTGGCTGCTTTTTCTTGCTCGTGGAGGGCAGTGAGTCATCAGTTACTTCTGTGTGGACAAGCTTAGCGAGTTGCAAATCTTTCTCGTTGGTGAACATAGTGCGGTCATTACATTGATTTTGATGAGATGTGCGGGGAATTCACATTCAGCTGAAACCTTTGAAACTGATTCCGGTCATAAGGATAAGGATTCTGGATAAGGTTGTCCACCAAGAAATTGTCTTCAAGAGGAGACTCTATTCAACACACTTGCAATGTAAAAATATGATTTATTTACTTACTCTTTTCTGAAACAATTTTCTAAACCTCACATTTTTTCTAGTTATTATACAAATTGCGAACTGCTGGTCTTATTGAGTGACCAATAACGGGCGATGTTGATTCGCATGGGACGTTAGGTAGTTATAATTTAAGCACTAGAGTAAACGGAAGTCATGTTTTTGGCTCAAATATATTTTAAATCTACGCCAAAACAAGATTTTTTTTTACGTTTAAAGAATATAAGCAACTTTCAGCCTTCCCCGAATTTCAAGATGGCGGCCAAAAGGAGATTAAGAGGGGCAAATTCAAATTTCGATTTTCAAAGTGAAAGTTACCGTTTTATCCTTACTGTCATGCATTTTTGTGATGCTTAATATTCAAAGATTAATATGTGACATGTTTTGGCTGTTCTCCTCGAGTGAGCCATAAACCCAAATTTTCGGCTCTCAGCTGATGGACTAATTCCTGCATGTGCAATCAGCAGAAGAAAGGTTCTTTTCAGCGGCTGGAAAGTGACAAACATGGCTCCGCTAAGCAATGACTCAAGGAAGGTTTATTAACGTGACAGTTCTATCAGCCATAAAGACAGAACAGATAAATTTGCCTTGCCGACGTAGCATATAAATTTGCTGTTCGTAACTATAATTTGAGAATTTTTGTCGGTATATTAACAGTCCATCCAATCCCCCTCCCTCCCCGCCCCACCTCCACCACCACTTCAAAAGCGGTGGTCACCGGCCCCCGCACTTTAAAAGCTGCTCCGCGGGCCCTAACAGTAGGCAGTAACCCACCCAGTGCGACAAGTTATCTATGTCTCTACCTTCTGTTATCGTTTAGCAAAACCAGCGTAGAGGCCTCAAGCAACATTCCATGCAAGCTTTGCACCAGGTTTGTACATGGCGATCGTAGTTGCTCTCCACAGTTAAGCTTTTTTAAGTAAACAAAATAACCGAAATTCACAACAACATTGTTGATTTTTTTGTTTT
>BOPM01000770.1:144564-162753 GCA_022179025.1 Porites australiensis
ATGGAATATCTCCCAATTCACAGGTGTGGGTTAAAGTTAACATCTATGGTTTTAATTTCTGCTCTCTACCGTGAACTGTATTTTTAATTAATTTGTCCTCTGAGTTTCCAGTCACTTCCGTAGTTAATTAATGGAAAGGTTTTAGCGAATCATTTTCAGTGAAGAAGCTTAACACCCTCTGTAAATCGACAACCGGCCTTAGATCTTCAAACTGTGATTTTAGACTTTCCTATCTATTAATATGAAAAGTCTGTTTACTTGGTATATACCTTGTAGTTTTTATATTGTTCTCCTTGTTTTGTATTGGCCAGTTCACCTAAGCTTAATAGTGAAAACTTAAGAAGAAAGATTATCTGGAAGGTTTCATGCTAATAAGGCTGTCTCAACCAATCAGATTAGACTTACGTCAGCATTATTTTACACTAAGCAGATGGTTTCTGGCTGGTATAAAAAAAAGGGTGTAACACTAATTTACCAGAGAGAGAATTGTAACTCACAGGCAGCAAGTGAATAAAAGTTCTGAGTCAAAGAAGATGTATTGGTTTTGTAGAAAGGCTTCAGCAGGTCCCCGTCAGAAAAGTCTTTCAACAAAATACAAGCACTTAATTCAGTTTCTCCATATTGCTTAGCTTGAGCTCGGCTAGTTACCTTTGCTATTTACCTGTGGAACATAGCTCCCCATCTGGAAGGTCCCAACCTCTGGTAACAAAGTCGCCTATCCCTTCACAACTACGGTAACTCACGATACACATTGAGGAAGAGATAAACGTTTTGGTTTTCTAGAACAGTGTAGGAGGCTAAGAAACCTTATTGGGCTATTAAAACTCCAGCAATAGGATAAGGTTCTAAATTGAATTAGACATGCACACTTACAGCAACTAAGTTTGTTTTTATTTTTGGGCCAGTAAATATTTGTCATTTTTAACACAAAGGTAAGATCAATGAAAACAAATTAGACCAACACTACCGTATTTATTCGAATAAGCGCCCAACATCGAATTAGCGCCCACCTCGAATAAGCACCCGATCCTAAAGGCAAAAAAAGTTAATAAGCGTCCACCCACCCCACCCTCTTCCCCCTCCCACCCGAAAAAAAAATGAATAAGGACTAATAAGAGACTTCCCCGAAGACGTAGTTTTTTTCAGAGTATTTTACAGAAACCTTGCTTTGCTACACCTTCGCGTTTTGTTATTACCATTTTTTGTTTTGTTGCAAAATAAACATGCTACACTTGCTGAAAATGGTGAAAATTTAATAATCACCCAGCCTCGAATAAGCGCCCGCTCTCAAGGTCCTAAAATTTAATAAGCGCATAGGGCGGTTAATGGAATAAATATATGGTATGAGTA
This sequence comes from Porites australiensis, assembly GCA_022179025.1. Classification (NCBI taxonomy): domain Eukaryota; kingdom Metazoa; phylum Cnidaria; class Anthozoa; order Scleractinia; family Poritidae; genus Porites; species Porites australiensis. Next base: position 145,915 of record BOPM01000770.1, read on the forward strand.
ACTGAAACAAAAAACCGTGGACGCTTTCAAAACATTTTGTGTTTTTACAAACTTACAAGGGGTTAAGCCGGAAAGAAAAAAGAAAGACAACTAGGGAAATTAAGCTCCGTAATTGTTTGGTGCCTGGTTAAAACAAATAAAAGAGTCCATTGATCCTGTTTTTTAGAAAACAAAATTTCCACGTTTGATTTAAGTCTACATGATATTTAATTATACATCTGTACAAATAATACGTTATACACCAGACCCAAAATTGTACCTATGAAAATCAACTTCTTCAAATAAAATTATCGTTTTGTGTATCTAAACTGGTGTCTATGTTAAGTGTCAAAGCAATGATGTGGAACTTAATTGTAACACTTAAACTTGAATGCAAGGCTGATCGGACAGCTAAGGGTTGGTAATTACAAATTTATTTGCCCAATATTTCGACTAGACAAAACTAAAAACCTAAGTGAGAATAGAATAAACGGTTGCAGTATTTTAAGTAATACAAATCTAAAAATAAAATGTATTTAGTGAAGAAATACAATTGACGAAAACGTGTATAAAGAGGTTACTATTGAAGTGACAAGCATTTTGTTAAAAGACAATTCAGTCAAACCAAATATTAAAGCAGATAGGTCTGGATTCTTTACTAGCCAAAATTTGAAATAAAAATGAAGTTTAGAGTGCAAACAGAATTTCTGTCAAATACAAATGACTTAGTTGTACAAAATACTGGTGCTTTAGATAAACAAAAAGCAATAGGATTAACATAAAATTGTACAATTTAGCCAGTTTATATTGTTTGTACTCTACTATTTAACTGCTTTACCCATTTTGGCCAATGGACCCCTCATAAAATATACCTCGCGATAAAACTGCTGACTTCTCCCCCCCCTAAATTTCTTTAAAAAAAATTTTAGCCACCCACCCCTCTAGCCAATCGGAAATAGCCTTGACCCCCCTCCCTTCTTTTTCCCTTCCTCTCTCTACATGAATAATGACCGGTCCCTAAGTAATAAGTAATGGTAACAGGACTGAGTGGAGTCCAATTCGGTCTGTAATCGTACGAGTGATTAACAAAATCGGACGACCGCGTAGCGGGAGTCCGATTTGTTTAATCACGAGTATGATTACAGACCGAATTGGACGACACGAAGTTCTGTTACCAATTAATCATAACTTTAACAAAATTTGTGATATAATAGGCTATTTTTTAAATCAAAACACAAGAAATTCGAAATTTTGTTTTGCTAGCAGTGAAAAAAAAAGCCATTTAAGCGCGCGCGTGATGGCGCGTACTGTCCAATTACTTAGGCATGACGCGTACTGTCCTATTAAACTGTCCAATTAAGGCTGAAATCAGGGCAGTTGATAGCCAATCAGATTTGACAATTTTGTTGTGGTTATGATTATTATTATAATATAATGTACACTATTAGCGTAGTCCTTACTTATCAAAAGAGAGCTACAGGATATATTTTGATGTACATAGAACAGCTTGTTAACGGATTTTCCGCTTGGTACTCGAAAAGTTTTATAAGGAGAGACCCAGCCCCAAGGTCTAACTCCTTACCCTTTTCAACATACCATTTTTGACAGAAAAGGTATCCCTTTCACATAATTAAGATCTTTCGATCCCTTTTAAGTAAAGGTTATTTACCTGGAACGAGAGGCTATCTTCACCTGGTGCCGCCCTGAGGGCGCAACCGGAGGGGCGGCTCTGGATGGATAGCCTGCGTTGCAGCCGGCTCACGCACTTGTCTAAACCATTTGTATGGTCAGAAGGTTTAGAGCGTCTGCCACACAGGCAGTGGATGGATAAATATCATATACCCCGAAGGGACAGGTAAATAACTTGCTTGTATTTCAAGTGTGAGGTTTCCTAAAGCAAAAAGTTCTTAAGGTAATTCCCTTGTTTTCGGCACTGCGCATCACTCAGCACATAATGTTGCGACTTCAAAGGTGGCGTTGATTTTCACCGGTCGCCTAAAAAGAAGTAGTTATGGCTCTTTTTGCAGTCCAAATGCTTTAAATAGCAATTTTGATTATTCTACCTGGCTAAAGAGGTGTTTGTGTTGAAACTCGCCCCAGTCCTCTCGCGCAAAATGATCGTTTGAAGCCGAAATAATCCCTTTGTTGTCGTTTTGCTATGAAACGGGAAAGGTGACCCCCTTTCTATTTGTGTTTTTTACTCGCTATGACCACACAAAAAATATCTATTCGGGAGGAAAAAATCTGGATAGTAGAAGATGTTTTGTTTTAGATATGAATGACGCAAATTTCCGGATTTAGATCCACGGATGAACGAGATAATGATAAAACTGGCCATTTCTCTACAGTATTTTCAAGATCCGGTAATTAAAGGTCTCGTAACTGAAAAAATATAACCCAGACAAACAAACGTGCTTAAAGTTTTGGAAAGATTCATAGTTTTTGGCTATAAAGTAAGACTTTTTGACGGTTGGTTTCGAACATTTCGCGTGCAACAAGGAAAAAATAGTCAGTATTATGGGTACACAGGGCAAAACAAGCACGTTGACCCCATCTTTTTATTGCAGTTTTCCAATGTCCTATACATGGCTGACAATTGTGCCAAGTTTGAAAAAAATCATGATTGTACATCATTTTCGTTCAAGGGAAGTTACCTTAATTAATTCTCTAGAACTGCTTATTCCCAAGAGACTCGAATTGTTTGAGGTTGAATTCTAAAATATGGAAATTGGTCAATTCGTGTGGAGTGGTCAAACAGTAGTTTTACCAGAAAGAGATGAGTACCTCAGAGGAATACTATTCTTAACGTTAAAGCAGAGTTGTTTTGGAAACTCTTTCGGACCTCCCACCGCGACAGAGTTTTGTCAGTCGTCCAACGAGTCACATTGCAAACAAGGACGTTCGCAGGTAAAAGTTGGAGATGTAATGTTAAATTCGTTTAAAAGTGACGCGGCCGGTGATGCGAATATCTAGTTTGCGCTATGACAACAGCCGACGAAGAAAGTGAAGTCCAAGAAAATGTGGTAAGTACATTAAATCGAAAAATTCTGACTTGTGTAATTTTAGTGGGATGCCGGGTTAAACATGTTGAGCCGGGGAATATGAGCAGGCGAATGGAAAAATATATTGCATTGTTCTGTTATTGTTATCAGCTACTAATTGTTTCAGCCCCGCACTCCGCCCCTATTACAATCAAAGCCGCCACCAACTTTTCAGACAGTAAATAATACTGTGAGGGACTATTTATACTAATATATTCCCCTAAAAAGAACAAAAAAAAAACGAGAAAAGGGAAAATAATTGCTGTAAATACACTGTCTTTAAAATATGAATAAATAAGAAAACCAGAACGTGTTCCAGAATTTTTCACACCCATAAAATACATCTCTGAGCATGCTCAGCACTTTTGGACCTTTTAACAGACCGAAACAGAAGCCCATAACTCGGAGCGAGCAACTCCCATACTAGGCCTATGTCACGGCGTTTTTACGGACCAGTTTATTTTTAGACACATTTTAGGGCACTTTTTCCCGCGAACACAGAATCTCCTCCATATCTCTGAGCGCATTCGAAGTATAAGATATCAAAAATGAAAACTAAACGTTATTAAAAGGCAAAAAATATCATTTTTAGGTCTGTAGGTTTTGCTGGCTGGTTTGTGGAATTTAAAAGATATTTAAAATTCGCGCCAAAACTGTTCTAAAAATAAACTGGTCCATGAAAAAGCCGTCAGACACGAGCTCATGGAAGTTGCTCGGTCCTGGTTATGGGCTCCTGACCGAAACTGACAGATGTCCAGCTACCCTTTCATAAACTTCAACTGGTGAAATCCCTTTTCTTTCATACTGACCTGAAGCCTAAAAAGGATACCTCTTTCGGGCGGAGTCTTCCTATGTAGGCCAGTATAGAAACTTGAAAGTACCCTCGTGTGGCATTTCATTCTCCGAAAAGAAACCTCGACGTTTATACCACCAAAATGATATTCAGTTATTGAAGATATACCGACTCTAAATTCAACTTCATTTTCTATCACATGAAAAGAGGGTCTTTACAAGGGTAGGGGTAATCATTGAATGAAAGGAAGCGTCTGGCATGTAGTATAGCTATATACTGATTCTGCACAACCACTGATATGATAACGAGCGGGAAAATGTGTCAAACCTGAAGATACCCTGGGGGTTCGACTGAAGCACTCATGTCAATTCCGTGTATCCTGGTCACCTTTTGTGTCTGTTATAGAGAAGTGACTATCTATATAGAAAGTCAGATAAAGGTACTGAAGCAAAGCATTTCCCGCCCCTCCCATTTTCTCAGGAAAACGCCCTGGGAACGAGGTTAAAGCGGGGACCCCCACTTTGGTCCTCTTTGAGACCGTTGTAGGCAGGTGGCCGTTAAGAGACTGGGAACTATATTGCCGCCAGACCACAGAAAACTTCAAATCTCAGAGCGAACAATGACATCCGAGAGGGGGAGAGGTTGGGGCTTAAATTCTTCAAAAGAAAGAAAACATTGGACCGTGATTTTACCAGCATTGTAGGAGATTCTCGTAAGATGTTTCACAGACCCTTGGCACTGCAGCCAGCACCAAAACCAGATGTTTTCTCCTTACGCTGAACGTTAAAAATACGGTGCATTTGGGTAATGGCGACATTTGATTACAACTAGTGGAATCCTTCAGTAATTTGGGGTTACATTTACCTGAGGAACTGTTCCCAGTGGAGCCAGCGCGCGGTACTGGCTACCAAACATTACTTTAAAGGCCCATGTTCACCCTAGATGCATTGCGCGCCCTGTACTCCAGAAAAAACATTTCGCGTAGTTGAAAATCGCTGCCTTTAGTGTGTAAAGTCAATCTTTGTTAATCTTCCACAGTTCGCTAAATCTGGTTTAAAAGAAAGTCTCAACACGTTCTTTTGGTATTTTCCTTTACATCTTTTTGGATATTTTGGAATGGTATCGAGCCTTTTTGTTTCTGCGAGTGTTTGTTTCACTGCAGCACTTTCGATGGCGGCTCCATCGAAACGAACGGTTGGAAGCATGGTTGGAAGACCGCGTCGACGGGGGTCGCCGAAGTACATTCGTCTCCGTAAATCCGTTTTTTTAATCCCTGGAGAGATGGGAAAGAAACTCTTGGCTGTAAATTCTACAGACAGCGTGTTTGCGGAGTTCCTTCTACATCGAATGTTCAATTGTAAACAAAGGTCCCGTTGAAATCAGTTGAAAGCAAAACAAGCGAGTCAATCTAACATGAACAATGCTTTATTTAATTTAACCTATGAAGCGAGTGATATCCTTAACGTAAACTTATCGTCTGGCGTATCACGATTAAAGCCGGCTCTAAAGTAGCGAGAACTCTAGCAAACCAATCCTTAGCAAAACCTAAAGAAAGTGTAATACAGCGATTACAGCGACAAGACTGTACGCAGTGCCGATTCGACGCTTTGCAAACACAACTTCTCGCTTATTCTTTCGAGAACACATACCTAAGCTTCCTAAGAATTAACACAAAATAATAGATTGAGGAATCAAAACATTTCACAGTCGAATCGGGCTTCAGGAAAACCTCACCTGGTGCTTAGACGTTTCGTAATTTATGACCTTCATTGTGTTCATCGGACTCAACAAAGCATCCATATGCATTCACTACCAGTTTAAATTTTGAACTACTTTCTGCGGTGACATTTAACGAAGTCGGCGATATATCTTCCTCCATTTGGAAAAGAATTAAAAGTCTTACTGGCCTCTTTGATACTGTCTCTCTAAGCTTCGGTCAAGCGTGAAAAAAGCTGCAATAATTATTGTAGTCTCCCTCGCAGTCGTTTTTAGTATCGTCACGCAACGCTCCTCAAAGTGGAAGCCAATCAAAACACTGCATTTGATAAAAGAATCGTTTCAAAACAAAAACATAAGCGCGCAAAGCCGTTTGGGTGAACATGGGCCTTTAAAAGCATAAAGCTTTTTTAAAAGTGTAACGCTAGAACCCATCCCAGTCACACATCTTCATCTCTGATTGTTTAAGATATCGATATTAAGGCTCTCTGTTTGGGGAAAGAGTGATCCGAAAAAATCACGAGGTTTTTTTTTCACCATTTCCCCAAACAGAGAGCCAGTTCACAGGCTAACAAAAGGGGCAAGGGATTGGGGGCAAGGGGAGAAGGGAGGGGAGGGTTATTTGATTCCATGGGATTAGTAGAGGATTAAAACTGGTAAACTGCCTTAATCTCATGTGATGCGGAAATCTGTAGTACCTTGATAAAATTATAGCGGTTGTAGAAAATAGGAAGGAGTTGAGAGAAAACTATCTTTCGTAATACTACCACTGAAGTTTGTCACCAATCAGATTGTCAAGAAATTTCCAGGGGTAGGGTGTATGACAGCACATCTGAGACAATAAAAATTCCATTTTACTTCAAATCACAAACAAAATGCGAGCCTTGTTTAGAAATGTCACACAAGAGGCATATCCGGTAGTGTAAGGAGAAAAACAGGAAGTGTAAGACCAACTTCCTCACTGGAAGATTGCATCAGTCTACAGAATTTGGTATAAGAGCCTTTTGTTATCACGTTCGGAGAAATATTAATAACTGTATATTACATCACATGCTTCATTAGTTTTCAATTTTTTTCTGGTTGGCTGTATTTTGGGAGCTATTTCCGGAAGCACTTACGTCACTTTTGTAGTGAAACTGAAAGCTGAATTACAAAGGGGAAAAATCCCTTAGGTTCAACTTTTTCGACCTTCGTAGAAGGTTGTGGCTTGGTAAGTTTTGTACAAGCCCTGTTATTTTCTTAAGGGAAGTGCAATTGACTTTTAACCTAATTTTTTCTTAGAAAATATAATTTCCTTGCAGTCCCTTTCGTCGTGACGAATCAAGCGAACCGATCAAGGCTACTTGGGAATTGGGAAGGTAGGCATTGCATGCATTAGCTGAATTTACACTAGAACTCCAAGGTTCCTTTACCTTAGAAATGCATTTGGTTCTTAATCTCCAGGGTTAAACTTTTGTCAAAGTATGTTAGTCCGTGTTGTCTATGATCTTTCAGATCGCAGAGGACTTTTTCCGAGATATTACCCATCATGTAGGATTTCCTCTCGGCCTTTCACTGATTTATTACGCATACATGGTTATCATCCCGCTCTGTACACAGCTGAACCTCATTAAGTGGCCACCTATTAAGTGGTCATCCTCCATTAAGCGGCCAGTAATCAATGCCCCGAAATAATTGCAGAAAAGAATGGGAAATTAAACCTCTATTGAGCGGCCACCTCTATTAACAATCGCGACCACCTTTATTTGCTGCCGTTCCAAGAAGAGTTTTTCTATTTCTCTCACCTCTATTGAGCGGCCATAACAGACTAAGGTTGGCTATATTTTAAGAATGCATGATGAAGGAAAATAGTTTGAGATAGAAGAGGACGTCCTTCCCGTATACGCCACTATAGCGAGCCTGACCCCACCGGGGCTTTTCATTATCTGAATGAAAACCTTCACGTTTATAATACAAATAACATTCAATTTTTTTAAAGATGTACCGAGTGAAAAAAAAAACGGTATATTTGGGAAATGGCGACATTTGATTACAACTAATGGAATCATTTAGTAATTTGGGGTTACATTTATTTGAGAAACTGCTCCCAGTGAAGCCAGCGCGCGGTACTGGCTACCAAACAATACTTTAAAGCAGCATAAAGATTTTAAAGCGTAACGCTAGAACCCATCCCCGTCACACATCTTCTTCTCTGGTTTTGATCAAACAGAACCATCAATGAGTTCCCACCCGGGGGGAGAAACACCTCGAACTGTTTACTTAGTAATGAGCACGGAATGCAAGAAGTTGTCTAATCTGCGTAGCACGGGTCAAAAGGGGTAAGGGATGGGACGGGGGGGAGGTGTCGTCACGCAACGCCTCCCCCCACTTGAGGAGGGTTGCGTGACGACACTAAAAACGGCTGTGTAGCTGTCGAACATATCCGGCAATCTTCGGAGAAAAACAGGAAGTATCAGACCAACTTCCTCAGTGGAAGAATCCATCAGTCTACAGCATCTGTTAAGATGTTTTGTGAGCTTTTTGGAGTGTTTTTTCGTTCAGGGAAAAATCAATAACTGTATATTAGATTTAATGTCACCCTTCATATCCTTTATATTAAAAAATATTAGTTTCAAATTTTCCTGGATGGCTACATTTTGGTGAGAGCTATTTCTGGAAGAACTTACGTCACTTTTGTTAAGTAATTTGATGAAAATGAAACTGAAAGCTAAAGGAAGGGCAAAATCCCTTAGGTTCAACTTTTTCGTGGTAGAAGGGTTGATTGTTGCTGTAGGTAGGTTTTGTACAAGCCCTGTTATTTTGTCAAGGAAAATGCAGTTGACTTTTATTCTTAAACTTGTCTTACAAAATATCATTTCCTCGTATAGACCCTTTCGTCGTGAGAAATCAAGCTAACTATCAAGACTACTTGGGAATTTCTAACTAAGGTAGGCATTGCATTAGCTGAAGTTACACTAGAACTTCAAGGTTCCTTTTAATACCTTAGAAATGCATTTGTTTCTTAAATTTCCAGGGTTAAACGTCTGTCAAAATATGTCTCTTTTTAATAAGGCCGTGCTGTCTACGATCGTTCAGATCACAGAGGACTTTTACAGCGATAGTACCCATCATGTAGGATTTCCTCTCCGCCCTTTCACTGACTTATTATGCATACATGGTTATCATCCCACTAAGCGGCCATCCTCCATTAAGCGGCCAGTAATCAATGCTTTGAAATAATTGTAGTAAAGAATAAGGAATTAAACCTCTATTCAGCGGCCACCTCTATTAAGCGATCGCGCCCACCTTTTTGCTGTTCCAACGAGAGTTTTCCCATTAAGCGGCCATAAAAAATCAAGCTCCTAACAGAAGAAGGCTGGCTTTATTTTAAGAGCCATGATGAAGGAAAATAGTCTGAGATAGAAGAGGACGGCCTCCCCGTATACTCTATTATAAGGAGTACCCCACCAGGGGATTTTCGAAGCCCTCAAGTTTCTTCTATAAATGACATTCAGTTATTAAAGATGTACCGAGTGAGCAGCAAATCCCTGGAAGAACAAAAACATCCCAGACTGGAGGGGGTGCGAATTTTATTATTCTTTAACCGAGAGAAAACACGGGAATCGTGATTTTCCTGACTCTTAGGCTGACTTGCTTCCTCCTAACGCTAATCGCTAAAAATACAGTGCATTTGGGTGATGGTGACATTTGATTACAACTAGTGGAATCCTTCAGTAATTTGGGGCTACGTTTATCTGAGGAACTGCTTACAGTGGAGCCAGCGCGCGCTACTGGCTACCAAACAATACTTCAAAGCAACATAACGCTAGAACCCTTCCCGTTCGCGTCACACATCGTCTTCATCGGTTTTGATCAAACAGAAGCATCAATGAGTTCCCAGCCGGGGGAGAGAAAAACCCCGAGCTGTTTACTTGCTGATGAGCACGGAAAGTGAAAATTTGTCTAACCTGCGTAGCAGGCGTCAGCAGGGGTCAGGGATTGGAAGCGGGGAGGGGTGGGGAATTTGATACCAGGGGATTAGTAGACGATTGAAACAAACTGTCTCAATCTCACTGAATGCGGAAATCATAACACATTGATAAAATTAAAGCGGACATAGAAAATTGGAAGGAGTTTGAAGGAAAACTATCTTTCGTACGGAACATTACGACTGAAATTTGTCACCAGTCCGGTTGTCAAGCAAGTTCCAGGGGTAGGGCGTATGACAGCACAACCGCGACAATTGAAATTCCAGTTTTTTTTTTTACTTCAAATCAGACACAAAGTGTATTTAATCCTCCTCAGAAGATTAGAAGGTCACTCATCAGACCAACTTCCTCAGTGGAAGAATCCATCACTCTACAGCATGTGTTATAATATCTTTTGTGAGACAAATATATAAATGTGTGTTAGATTTAATGTCACCCCTTATATGCCTTATAATTAGTTCTCAAATTTTCCTGGATGGCCTCCTTTTGGAGGGTAGCTATTTCCCGGGAGGGGGAGGGGTACTTGGGTTAATTTTTGCTGGGTATGTGCCGCTGGCCTCTCAGATCCTCTACCCCATTATAGTCTATTCTGTGGCCAATTATAGACTCCATCTTAGTCACTTTTGGGCAAATGTACATGTGTAATTTTCGTGATCCGAACTTAGTCACTTTCTATTTTTATAAATTGACCCATTTTTTTAGATTGTACGAAGACCACTTTACTTTTCATCTACAAGTACAAACATTCTGGTACGTTTGCTAATCGTAAATATGAAGAACTGTCTTACCCCCAAAAAATCTTAAAATGTGCGACCCCATTCTAGTAACTCCATTGAAAATGCGACCCCATTCTAGTCAATCCAGTCGTAAAAATGCGACCCCATCCAGCGGTACATCCCATTAGCCTCTTAAGAAAGTAACCCCCACCCCACTCCCGGGAGCTATTTCTGGAAGCACTTACGTCACTTTTGTTGAAGTAATTTGATCAAAAGTGAAACTAAAAGCTAAAGAAGCGGCCACCTCTATTAAGTGATCGCGGCCACCTTTTTGCCGTTCCAACAAGAATTTTTCCATTAGTGTCACCCCTATTAAGCGGTCAACAAGCACTTGACAGAGAAAGTTTGCTTTATTTTAAGAATATGGAAAACAGTCCGATATAAAAGGTGACGACCGATTGTGGACCAGTAATGTCGCCCCTGTCGCGTGTTTGTTTTAAAATAAAGTGGTGTTTCTCGGCTAAAGATTATGATAATTTCTGACATGGTTAATGACAAACCTCTATTGAGCGGCCAACCTCCATTAACCCACTTGCTGGTGCCCCGAGGGTGGCCGCTTAATGGAGGTTCAACTGTCCGTACTCATAGTTATTTTTCAAAATCATTTGTGTTAAATTACTAGGTCAACAAGCTGCATACAGAAATCTTTCTAAGCCAGCTCATCCTCGGACGGGTGTATTTAAAAAGAACTTGCAATCTTCTTAAGTGACGTGACACAAAGAAACTCAAAGAAGTCAAGATAGCAGAGCTATACTAAGGAAAACAGGAGGTAATGCAAAAAGGAGAAAGAGAAAAACTCCCCAGGTTTTTACACCGAGTTATACTTAAGCTGGAACCGAGCGGGGCCAGGGGTTAGGGGGATCTTCCCTATTTTATATCAACCATTATGAATTTCTGAAAATCCACAAGCTTAAAATAACTGTTGATTTCTCAGTGTTTTAGTGGTAAAGAAATAGGTTTTCTTTTCAGTTGCTAAACACTTGTATTCCGCTACCCAGAGATGTTAACCCTTAGAAATAAGTTTACTTTCCGAAATTTGAGTTTTCTGAAATGTTCCTGTTTGTAGTTTGTTGGCAACAGCTTTAGTATTTTCAGTAGAAGGTAGATAAATGTACAATGAGTAGATAGATTAAATTTATATACACCATGTTTAAACAATGGTAAATCTGTTTCTTTTTTTTTCTTTTTAATTTCGATCAATATCACCAAAAGGAATGTTAATATTTTACTTTATTAGAGAAGACCCCAGTAAATCAAGTCATATTATAAAACGAAGAAAAACACGTAGAAGGACCCCTTTTTGATGCAAATCAAATGCGACTGTGATGGACAAAAAGGAATAGTAAAGGAGCTAATAAATAAGTTTTTACTCCAGCTTTTAATTTTACTTTTCAGACCCTCTTCGTTATCGTACATAAAGAGAAATGGTATCAGCAGAAAAAAGAAACCACAATATGTGGCTGAGCTGAAATAGCAAAGCCAGCAAAAAATATATGACAACCACAGCAATTAATGGTAATATTGGCTACCCCTTTGTTAACTTTAAAGATTTCCAGCACGCCCTAGGCATCGCCTGTTACAGTATGGGAGATTTCCGGAAAGCCATAGAGTACCATGAACGACAGCTCAAAATTTCGAAAGAAGTGGGCGACAGGGCAGGAGAAGGAACAGCGTACGGTAATCTTGGCATCGCCTATCGCAGTCTTGGAGATTTTCAGAAAGCCATAGAGTACCATGAACGACACCTCAAAATTTCGAAAGAAGTGGGAGACAGAGTAGGAGAAGGAAAAGCGTACGGTAGTCTTGGCAACACCTATCGCCGTCTTGGAGATTTCCAGAAAGCCATAGAGTACCATGAACGACACCTCAAAATTTGGAAAGAAGTAGGAGACAGGGCAGGCGAAGGAAAAGCGTACGGTAGTCTTGGGAACGCCTATCGCAGTCTTGGAGATTTACAGAAAGCCGTTCAGTGTTATAACAACAGCGTTACAGCCTTCGACCACATTAGGAGAAATCTCATATGTAAAGACGAATGGAAGATTACCCTTAAAAGTACGTATGATCATATTAATTTGAGGCTGTGGGAGCTGCATTTTAAGGAAGGTAAAGTCATTGATGCACTTTTAACTGCTGATCAAGGACGTGCACGAGCTTTAAATGATCTTCTGGAGTTCAAGTATGGCCTTAAAGGGTTACGCCCAGAAATAGGAACACTTTCTGAAAGACCAAGTGACTTTGCTAGTTACTTACCACCAAATACAGCTTTCATGGGTATCAGCGAGGGAGGAGTAGTTCTCTGGGTGAACGAGAACGGAAATGAAATCAAAACTAGAAGAACTGAGATTGATAGGTCCGTCACAACCTATTTTCAGTCTCTATTGGAGGCTACACATAAAGAAATAGGTGTAAGAGCTGACGTTAATTGTGAAGATCGCTCATTAAGTAACCCAAGCGATAAAAAGTTAGCAGAAAAAAGATTAAGTAAGCCAAAGTCTCATCCTTCATATTTTGAGACAAAGTCACTGGAAACATTTTACAACGTTGTCATAGACCCTATAAGAGACTTACTCCATAGCGATGAGGTTGTGATTGTTCCACAAGGACCTCTGTGTTTGGCGCCTTATGCTGCTTTCATGGACTTAAAATCAAAGTACCTCTGCGAAACGTTTAGAATTCGTCTGCTTCCCTCACTTTCTAGTCTGCGATTAATCCAAAATTGTCCAGCAGATTGGCACAGCAAGACTGGCGCTCTTCTTGTCGGCGATCCGTGGGTACAGGAGGTGGTTTATGAAGGAAAGCCGCTTGATCAGTTAATTTGGGCCAAGAGGGAAGTGCAGATGATTGGGGAAATACTTCAAGGTGTACCTCTCGTTGGAATACAGGCAACAAAAGATGAAGTTTTAAGACGTATCTCCTCGGTTGCTTTGGTGCACATTGCTGCTCACGGTAAAATGGAAACAGGAGAAATTGCCTTGGCCCCTAACACAACGCGTTCATCCGTAAATCCAGCCAGGGAGGACTATCTCTTAACTATGAAAGATGTTTTAGATGCGCAGATTAGGGCAAGACTTGTTGTACTTAGTTGTTGTCATAGTGCTCGGGGAGAAGTCAAATCTGAGGGTGTGGTCGGCATCGCACGGGCTTTTTTGGGTGCCGGTGCTCGTGCTGTTCTGGTGTCCCTGTGGGCGATCGACGACGAAGCTACCATGGAGTTCATGAAAGTTTTCTACCAGCAACTAGTTCGTGGACGAAGTGCCAGTGAGGCCCTGAATAAGGCCATGAAATCCATGAGAGAATCTGACCGCTTTAGCGCAGTGAAGTACTGGGCGCCGTTTGTTCTCATTGGTGATGACGTAACGCTCGAGTTTGAAGGCATCGATTAAAAAGCAAGGTATTTTGGGATATATTTAAACCTGGGATCATAATCCCTGCGTTTGCAATCGTCATTTTAACTAGCAATTTTTTTGTCGTTTTATCGGACAACGAACTCAATCAGTGCCAGGTGTAGCTTCAATCTGCCAATCACAGGTCACGTTGACAGTAAGAAAGGAGACTTTGTTTGGCAGTTAAACACTACAAATGAAATTTATTTCAAGTCTCATGATTTCTTTACATTTCAAAGTGTCCCTGGCTCTGTTTGAGTTCGTTCCATTGTAACTTCCAGTATGCGACCACCCAAAATTCCAAGATGAAATTTCCGGTCGCTTAGGAAAGTGTCCGGTGGTACTTACCTACATAAGAAAACCGGAAATTCCAGTTAGAAAACCAAGTGGTTCGAGCCATTCCGTTTGGAGAGTCCCCAGGTATGTTGCTCTTTGAGTGGAAACATTGTTTTGGCACTTTGGAAGGGTAGGTGATATATGTTCAGGAGCAATCTTGTTAGCAAAAATTTGCTAGCAAATTGTTTTCGCAATTTTAGCAAAAAAAGAATGATTCTGTAATCACAAGAAAATTTTGTAAGACACCCACTAGCAAATATCACAAGACAGGAGCCCATGGGCTCCTGCACAAGAGTAGCATGAATGACCAATTTAAGAAAATTCTAGACTTAGAGAGAGAAAAGGCCGAGAATTGCCCCGAGAACTCCGCAAATTTCGCAGAAATCGCAAAAGTAACAAGAATTTTTCTTGCTATGTAAAGAAACTGAGTAACAAATATGGCAAAATAGCAGGAGTAACAAATTTAACAAAATTCTAGACTTAGAATCATGAGAACTAAAGGGCCCCGAGAAGTCCACAAATTTCGATTATTGATCTTGCTATTCTTGCGATATTTGTTACTCAGTCTCTGAAAAGGTGGTTCTTTGCTCGAAATGAAACCACTACTGAAAACTGAAAACTGAAAACTGAAACTGAAAACTTTATTTATACTCGAGGGTCTGGAGCTTATTAGGCTCCTAGCTTAAATAGCTAATGAGTCGAGGTTACCTGAAACCACTATCCTTCTGCTAGCTATCTAACGGTGCTTTTGCTGTTTTTATTGTTTTTCTTGTAAAGGTACGATGAAGAATGCAGTAAACAGGTTCCTATCTATCTGAAGTTGAAGTCAGTTTAATTTTTGACACAATCATTACTAGCCATTACGGGGTTGAGCGTTCCTCTCAAGGATCGCAGGTCTTTATCTCTTGAAGAGAAAAAAATGATGCTTTTTGTTCCAATTTATTTGTTCTTGTCACGTTACAGGTTGTTGTATTTACATAAATGTACAGAAAAAGATGGCGACGGGGAAGCCTGGGTCTTATATAGGGTCCAGGCTCCCCCTAGGTTAGTTTAACTAGACAGTGATATTAGTCTGCTACGAGCGTTGCGTGATGACACTAAAAACGGCTGTGTAGCAGACTACAGTGATACGGGCATCCCCATTCCCAAAACCCTCGTGATATGGGTATCCCCTGTAACCCTAAACCAAATCACTAAGGTAATATGAGAAGGGGATGCCTATATCACTAAGGTCTGGGAATGGGGATGCCCAAAACGCGGGGATGCCCATATCACTGTATTAAACATTAGACTAAAAGAAGAGGAAAGACGCGATTTTACAAAATCAACCACAGATTCCTAAGATACAGGAAAAAGGAGTAGAATCAACATCAGTTACTAACAAAATTACTTACAAAATAGGAAGAGTTATATAATCATTTAGAAAATATATGGAGTGTTAGTTGGATTATAAATAATAAGGATGGTAACATATTAACTAGAAATATTTGAAGGGAAAATTTAAAATTAGCTATAGACCAGTTACTGTAGTTAAATGGTTGCTTACGCCTAGTTTAAACGTCGAACTTCTCATGTACCGGACCTTTATCCTTCAATTAAGCACATAAAAAGATTTGCCTGCGTGCAGACGTCTCCTATTTCCTTTTGTTGCACGCGGAAAAGGGACTTTTCCGCGTGCAACAAAGGAAATAGGAGACGTCTGCACGCAGGTTAAAAAAGATCGACGTTAGAATCATTAAATTCGACATATCTTATCTGGGTCCGGACCCATGAGAGGCCCACATAGGAATTTCAACTACTGAGCGACTTCGCTATTTCAAACGTCGAACTTCTCATGTGCCGAACCTAATGCATAAATTATTAAGATTTATTTTCACTTGTAAGCATTTTATACCATTGAACATCATGAAAATGAATTGAGTACGACTAATTAAGTTCGACATCTGAATCAACCGTCGAATGACTTATCATTTGGGTTGACCTAAATAGGTATTAAGTTTGGTTCATGAAAAGATCGACGTTTGAACTTAGAGAGTTCCTAAAGTTTGTGCATTGGCAAGATATTTTATTTGTTTTAAGGTTGTGCGAGACTTTATATTGGGTCGAAGATACTGAGCAAATTGCGTTTAATTTGTAATCATGAAGAAATTAAGAGAACCAGATGTGAAAAGATTGTCGAAGCTCGAAGGCAATGTAAGGAGAGATTTTCCATGAATTCTTTGTTTCCCTCGAATTTCATATCTTTGACGTTGTTTTTTGTAATTCGTACTGAATTTGCATAATGATGTTTTAGATCCGCAAAAAGGCTCGTGCCATTTTATTGTCCTTTAAGCTGTTTTGTGTCCGCTAAGTAACAATTGTAAGAAAAGCCAACAATGTTTCTTAACAAACAAAACTAATTGCTCGTTCTCTTTTCAATTATAAACATTTTACTTCAATGATGACTTTTAAAGGATAATTAGTTTCTGAATAATGGTTATTTAACTTCAGTCTATCTATCGTGATTTTACAACCGGGCGACATCTATTCATAGGCCTTTGTACAGGTGCACTATGTATTAATTGCAATTTAGATGTTTATTTGAGAACAAATATTTCATTAAGTTGTTAGTCAAATAGAGCAACAGGTGAATTTTGAATATGAAAGGTTTTGCTGTCTATTTTTAATAGATCGGTTTTTGTTTAAGGTGAAAACTGGCTTGCAATTAGTCTACGCTTCTTTCTATTGAAACAGCCGCTCGCTGAACTTGTATTTTCATTCATGTTATAATACTTTGAACTTAAAGGCTGTTTTGCTGACCTGGCTACAAGGTCTTTATTTCAGAACTGTACTTTTACTTTCTTAGGG
>BOPM01000771.1:20113-32613 GCA_022179025.1 Porites australiensis
GTGTAATCATCTAAAAACATCAAATAAAACATCCTTTAATATTTTACTTGGCCCCCAACCTTCATTTTGCCCCCGGTAATCGCACAACCCCTTGGGCGGACCCGCCGGTACAAAACTTTGCTGAGTAACCCCCCCCCCCCCCCCCCCCCTTCCACCCGAGAAGACCGAAGATGTGAGTATTTGGGTAAACAGTGAAAGATTTTAGTGGTCGAGTTCCGGCCTCGAGTGCTGGGTGGAATAAAGAATAGTATATAAAAGATCTATTTGTGGTTTTACAATAATCTGAATCTTCTTTAGGAATTAGACCTATGCCCTAGGATGGATTACTAACTTTGAAAGTGGTTTGTGTGTACAAAAGAGTCAAATGATACATAAGGTGATAAGAATTGGTGTGGAACTGAAAGTGTTGTTATCTAAATGTATTTATATTTTTAATTGTTATCGTTTATTTTTCGTCTTCAGGTTGATGTGTACAGTTTTGGTGTTCTCATCTGCGAGATTTGCATCGGGAAACTACCAAATCCTGAGAGGCGTGCCGAGCAAGTCGCCATGATGAAAAACAAAGTGCTAAGAGCTCTCATTCGTAGATGTTTACAAGACAATCCTCAAGAAAGACCTAGTATGGAAGACGTTATTGGTGAACTAGAAAAACTAGTTTAAGAAGGGCTTGATAGGATCTGTTCTATATTTTGTTCTATTTTTAGTTAATGGTTTTTTTTAATACAGAGGGAGTGAACTTCTGAAGAGATAGGAGGAAGCCTCCCGCCATCACCTCTACCAGACCCCAGTCATGACACGTACGGGCGACAAGTAAAACGTGACTTGCGTGGGGAACAAGAACCGAGATATATTCTGCGTTGTCATTCTCACGCTACACGTAGTATATTCGGTGAAACAAACTCCATTTTATCTTTCGCGTCATTTTTTTTGGGGTAAATTTAGCACGTCAGATTTGAAGAGTACGCTCACGCGTTTCTGCCGGTATGTGGGTTGTGGTTAAATTTTTTCTTCTGCTTAATTTTTATTTTCCTTTGTTCCAAACTCATTATCATACATCACCATGCTTAAAAATAAAGGAAAAATATAAATTTAACCAAGGATAAAATAACCACAACATACACGCTCCTGTTCTATAAACGTGCTAGAAGACAGTGTGGTCATGAATTTGGTGAGCGCGTTAGACTCGCAATCCGGAGGTGGCATGTTTCAACCCGCATCCGGAGGTCCCGAGTCCCGCCATAACCATTAGATAGGTCGGTTTAACGGTTCTCCTCAGTTGAACTCCTCGATCCCGCTTGTAAATAACTAACTGGTTTGCCTCCTTCCAAGTTAGGTCTTAATCGTGCCACGTTTGAATTAAATCTTTTGTTTCGGGTTGTTTGAGTGGGGTGTCTGTGAAGTAGCTGGGTAGCTAAGTGCACTTCCACTATAAATAGAACATTTACATTTAACCATTTTTCATCAATCAGTATAGGTTCTGGCTGCAGGTATTGTTAGAAAATTAGAAGTAAAAACTGTCAAGGCCTTTGGCAGTCTAAGGATTGATTTTCCATTGAACTGCCACTGATTTTCATTATCTGATCAAGTGCATGAGGCGCGATTCTTTTGGTCAGCGCCATATGCCTGGATTTGGGTACAAGAATGGAACAAGCGATAAAAGGCCGAAGAAAAGGGACGCATAGCACATTTTTATTCGTGTAAACATTAAAATTTGTTTAATTCAGTTAGGCAGCTGCCCAACCTTAGTCGTACTATATACCGAGGATGACTTGATTTACATACGAAAAAACTTAACCTTTTTTACCTCAAACTGTAGGTTAGATATAAGGTATTGGCTCTGCGATAGCTTTTAAAAGTATATATATAGGTCTCTGAAATATGTGAAATAAACGCGCCTATTCTTTATTTTTCTAAGTATTGTCCTGTTACTCTTATATTTACTCTGTCACGCAAATATTGGAGAAATTCGGACATGAGTGAACTTTGTATGCGCAGCACCGAAGGACCATTAGAAATAACTGGGAGACCGACAATTCTCCGTAAAAAAAAATAATTGTGACTTGAAAAGATCAATGAACTACAGAAAAAAAATCCTGCAGATAAATAAGACGTTAAGAAAGAATAAGTTAGAGCAAGAAAGCAAAAAAAGAACAAGATTTAAAGAATACAGGGTAAACTCAGCCATCCATATACGCTGACCACCATAAAAACGGTGCCAATAAAATGTCAAAGTAGCCAAGTATAATTTTTAGATTAGTTCTTTGAGTATAGCTTCATCAATGGGCAATGTTGATTTAGCTCTGGTAAATATTTAGACTGATTCAAAATAAGGAAGAGATTTTTACTAATTATTTCTTTTTGCTTTGGGAAATATTGGTATGTTCGTTTTCAGATTAAGCTTGCATAGCAGATCCAGAAATTTTTCATAACGGGAGTCCAATCTTTTCCTAAGGTTAAAACGGGGAATTACCAGTTCCCACTTCCCGCATTTCACTTGCGCAAGTTTAACTGACTAGTGTATTCGAGTTTGTAATTTCAGTTAAAAGCCAAGTATTTCAATTTCTAAGAAACAATCCACGGGGTAAATGTAAAATTAGTAAAACAATGCAATAAAAGTTTTTGAAAGTAACCGGTGGTAGAGGTCGTCCTTTAAGCTTTAGATCCACACAGAATGGAAGTTCTATGAAATCGTTTGGAGTCACGTGATTCACAATTTTATTGGACAAATCAACAGTAATAAAGGACGGTGTATAGGAAGTCCACCAAAGGAGACGAACTTTCTTTTCGAATTCACCGTTCCCATTTTTCACTTCTTTTTTGTATCCGAAAACCTTTCTAAACTCTGCTCCGCGCCTTGGCTTTTTGCAGGAACCAGAAGAAACTCATTTAGAGTTGGCGTCTTTTGATTCCGCACTTCCTGGTGATTTCCCTTTTACATGTTTCAACTGGCACCGAAACGGTCCATCGAAAGTGCATCAACACAATCATGAGCTTTGCAAATTACGAAAAAGAGGGGGGTTGCTCTGGCCGAATGCTGAAAACTAGAGCTAGGCAAATAACTAAATGCCTGAGAAATCATAAACATCCTTTAGCCTTCGAGCAAAGTCTCCATTTGGGAGAGTCGCGAGAAGTCACGCGACAGCCGCACGCGAAAGGAGACGCGGGTTCAAAGGGCAGGGGAAAGAAAAGACCTCCGCCTTTCTCGCGGTTTCGCTGCACGCTCGCGCGTCCTCTCGCCATAAACATGCTTCTGATTATGACACCCGTTAACGCTAGCCAAAACTAAAATGCAACCTACCGAAAGGAAAGAGGCAGCATGCTAGCATGAAAACAAGCTAATAAGAGTCAAAGTATTTCTTACCTTACAAGTACAAGAACCCAACGAACATCGACAGAAGTTTGACAGAACAGGCTAAGCGCGGCCAACTTGCAAAACGTAGACTAAAGGGCGCAGCTTAAGCATCGTGTAAATGTTGAGCATCTGAGGGACCAGAAGTGCACGAAACAACGAAAAGACTGAGCACGCTTAGGAAGAGAAACTGGCCTTCATAAGAAACCCACATTACACGTACAGACACGTATGAGATACTCACGGGCTATACGTATTGTGATGGTATATTGCGAAGTCCCCAGAGACAACCATGATTTCCGATATTTTAACAAGTCTGTAAGCGGCTAGCTTGAGTCGCAGACAATGTACAGACTATACAAAGGATTAGACCTATGGTTTAGACGATGCAAGGGCCGGCTGCAGCGCCGGCTATTAAACGGCATGCAATAAAAAGAGCCTGAGCAGAAACTATATAATTCGTTATCATATTTCACCTTTTTCAACTGCCAATTGAGTGATCTCAAACGTTGAACTGAGAACAGACATATCGGGAACCGCACAATCATCATTCCACTTGTGAAGCAGGCATCAACTTGGCACGTGCACCACGCTTTTTGAGAAAAAATGGTAACAAAGGCGTGATTCACGCAAAGTTGATGTTTGCTAATCAAGAGTACCATTGCTAATTGTTGTTCTTGTTGTCGCTGTCGTGGTTGGTCAATACAACAACAACAACAACTGTTATTGACTCCTTATACTTATTAAGCTTCCTTTCTTACTAAAAAAAATGGAAAACGTTGGACTTTTTCGAAAGTTCAATTCAACATTACAAAATGGCAGCCACCAGCTGTTATATTTTTCGTTATTTTGGCTTGCGCATGGGTTTAACTTTAGCGACTCGCGATTGCCCTCGAACAAATGTTACCAGCGGCGGACGGGTTCACTTTAGACCAGTGATGTCCAGTAAGTCACAAAGAAAGCCCAGGGGGTGGAGTTGACTTTTTACAGTGGTCTACAGTTTTTTGGATTCTCTTCTTCGAGTTTCACAAAGTCTGCTGAATTCGTTTCTCTACCTGGGAAAGCTTCATTGGTTTCCATCTCTGGGACAGTCCTATTTCTATGAGCCTAGCGTGTTTACTTTGCGTTACGTTGGAGATCAAATTTCGCGGAAAACGTGGTGTTGGAATTAGAAGGATGGGGGCTGAGAGGTCATCTCGTGCCTGCTCCTATCTAGTGTATTATATTGTATGGAGGGAGAATTTGAGCAAATTATCACGAAACAAGGACAACAACAACTAACTGCAGAGTAAGTTTCATTGACTTTTATTTGGTAATTCCTACAAATTTTAGGATCGTATTTTTACCCTATGCAAACACTGTAATTTAACTGGATTGGTACTTTGGTACTATCAAAGAGCCTGGGTGACCTGTGGTATTTCATTGCTGTTTATATTATAAAATACAGTTTTTCGTGCGCGCGGCTTTAACTCTTGTTCCGTTATTATGTTGTACCTTTTTGAAAAACTTTGCCACTACAAGTTGGTGAAATGTAGAATACAGTCTGAGTTATGCACATTGCAAATTTTATATTATGCAGAAGTTCAAATGAGATAAAGATCTGGGCACACTTTGACATAAAAGACGTTATTAACCGATTACTGCAATAATTTTGCCAGATGGAATATTATTCTGATATAAATTGAGAGGCCGGTAAATTCTATAAAGTAGCCTGTTTTATTATTCTCTATTCAGATACTAAACATTCTATGCTAACCTTTTTCAGACGTTCAGAAAGTGGGGGCAGCGAGAAGAAAAGTAAACAGGAAAAAAAACAAACAAAACAGCAGTGGGTTGGCAGCCCTGTTCTTCATTTCGCGCCCCTCTTCCTCTCCACTATCTGAAGGGGTTACGCCCATGGTGGCCATGTCTTTTGTTAAAGGGAGCTTTTAATAGGTAGCTGCGATAACGTCACTCAAAAAATGAATTCGCGCTGTTTTAAACTTCATCGCACTTATTCCCCCTCGTTCAATTCGACAAATGTTGGCGAATTTTTCTGGAGCTGAATTCAAAAAACGGACTGTTCCGAACAGTGAGGAAAAGAAAAAGAAAGTCCTTGTGCCCTGTTCACTGATCCCTAACAAGACGTGGAGTTTTTTTTAAAAACGTCGCAGTCGTGGGACGAAGGAAACGAAATGTACAAAACGCGTGATGCACGTGTAAAGTTGTTGTTTTGCTGATCTACAGGCTTGTTTACATGGACCCTAGGTGAATAGTGTAACCCGATTGAGAGGGGTAAAAAATAACCCGCCTTAAGAACCCCGCCATCCCCCCAAAAACTGACATGTTGTGGCAGTTAATGTTCTTCTATTCTCATTTAAAAAATGAAAGATTATATGCACATGCGGCCGGCGGGTAACCTCACCTTAGCGGCTTATTTTACCTAACTACACGTATAGGGTCCCCCACCTCCATGTAAACACACCCTTGACCCATTGCTTTTTAGCGTTCTCATTGTCGTTGCCGTCGTCGTAGTTGCTTAAGCTCCCTACATTAAAGTCTTTAGTAAAATCCAACTTGTGGTCTATTATCAATGCTACGTTCTGATTGGTTGAGCTACTTACTAGGCTATAGGCTATATGTTACAACCGACTAGTAGCGAAAAGCGCCGGCTTTGAAAACCAAACTAATGGCGTATGAATCGCGTTTCGCTAGCTAAAGTTGTTTTGTCTCGATATTTTTGACCAACTAGTTGGATTTTACTAAAGCAATTATTCCTCTCGCCCTCATGGCCTCTGAGTCAATAGCCCATTCAGCCTTTGGCCTCATGGGCTTTGGAGTCAAAGCCCACTCGGGCTCGACGAATATTTGTTAATTAAACTGCATGCAGTAAAAATATCCTGACCATAGAGTTTGAATTAGAAAAATTAAATAATAATGGTTTTTTTCCATCATATTTCTCCTTTCACAATTGCCAATTACCTGATTTCAAACGTTGCCTCTTAAAGGTCAGTGGACAAGAAAGACATTTAGCTCGGGTCCCAAAGGCATTTCTTCATTGCAATCTTAAGCAGCAAGAACGTTCACATCCTAGGCGTCGAAAATGGCCACCAGTCAGCAGTCTCGTTGCGTCTCTTCTGTTGAAGAGTATGGGTAATTACCATTAACTGTCCCTTACAAGCCCTGGGCTTACACATCATCTTAAGGGGTTTTAGCAGAGTTTGTAAACAGAGGGGCTTATATCCGAGGGGGCTTAAAACAGAAAGAGAAAAAGCGCTTTACAACAAGCTATAGCAGTGCACATCAAAATAAGTATTGCTTTGACTGGCTTGTTAATTAAGCTTCAAAACATCATGATAATGCGTTTTCACCACAACACAAATAGAGGGAAGGGGTGAGGGGGGCTTATCATCAGATGTATTAAGACGGAATCCACCAGGAAATTGAGTAACAATATTTTAATTTTCAGTGGACAAAAACCTTGTACCAGAATAATTAAGAGCATATTGCATTATATTTTGCATTTTTCAGGGGCTTAAGATGTAATTAGTCATCTGTAATAACACCAAAGAAAATTTCTTATGGGAGGCCGAGAAAATGAATGTCAACTTTCACAAAATTGCATCATACACATGAAATTTTCAGAAGTTTATCTATGTTTTCACAATTCTTGTGAAATTTGACCTTCATTTTCTCGGACTCCTATGACAAATTTTCTTTGGGCCTTGAAAAATGCAAAAAAGAATGCAATATTCTTTAAATTATTCTGGTGCAAGATTTTTGGCCACTGGGAATTAAAATTACTCAATTTCCTGATGGATTCTGTCTCAATTTTCTTTGTCTTCAGGTAGAATATGGACCTATAATTGCAGAGGTGTTATTCAGAGGTGTTGG
The DNA here is from genome assembly GCA_022179025.1 of Porites australiensis. NCBI lineage: Eukaryota > Metazoa > Cnidaria > Anthozoa > Scleractinia > Poritidae > Porites > Porites australiensis. The sequence goes on from BOPM01000771.1 coordinate 27,336, forward strand.
GGAGTTTATACATGTATGAAGATGTTTTTAAAGGGTGTTTTCTGGAACAACATATCAAGAACAGAATAATGTGGACATCAAGATGTTAAAATTAGATATTACCTAGTCATCCTGGAGGGAACTTGAGCTTTCGCCCTCCTAAAACGTGTAAATGGATGTGATAGACAGACTGACAGCCATGTTGACCATTATTGATTACCACACGATAGCCTTCCTGGTCAATACCCTTCTGAGCTGCTACTTTCTTTGCAACAATCATACAGTGGCCAAGAAGCTGAAAAAAAAACATAGTCATACATGTACACAAAGCTGTCATTGAGGGCTGTAACCCATAACACCTGTTACTGCTGAGCACACTTGATTTTATCGGTGATCAAAGTGAAAAGCTAAAGGTGACAATATAAAGTTTGGGGAGATGTTACGGGTGAATCTTAATTTGCAACGGCTGCTCTAAAAATTAATGACCTGACAGCCCTGAAACATTTGCATTATAAAGATTTCTCTCTCAAAGCGACTGGGTGCTAAAAGGAGTTGAAAGAGAGAGGATGGATTATTAGGAGACAGAACTCCCCATTTCTAGCCTGATCTGCTATTCCACTTTTCCTTAAAAAGTCTCAAATCTTTGGGCAGAGTGCAGGCATCAGAGCTGTCTGTGGGGAGGTCTATTATGTCTATGAACCCCCTGCGGAGGGGAGGGGTTACTTGGGTTAATTTTTGCTGGGTATGTGTCACTGGCCTCTCAGAATCCTTACCCCATTATAGTCTATTCTATGGCCACATTGTAGACCCCATCTTAGTCTGTGACTTTGGGAAATAAGTAATTTTTGCAATCCCAACTTAGTCACTTTCTGTTTATGCATCTACCTTAAAAAGCCTTTTAACTTAGTCATCCTCAGAAACATTTATTAAACTTAATGTGATGTAAATTTTTCTATTTTTAAATCCCTACATACCTGAATTTTCTGACCCCCAAAAGCCTGAAAATGTGCAACCCCATTCTAGTATAAAAATGCAACCCCATAATAGTCAACCCAGCCATGACAATGCGACACCATCCAGCGGCACATAACTATTAGCCTATTACTAGGAGTACCCCCCGCCCGGGATGAAGCTATGAAGGGGGCAGAATAGGGGTAGGGTCAATAGTTTGATAGTCCAAGATACCCTCACAGGGAACCCAAATGCCATTACTCTGGTCTCATGGGTGTCAACATTTTAAAGGTTTGAACCTACGTTGTATACAAATTGGCTAAGGGATCCAGGGTGCCCATGGCACACACCCACCTTGGGACAACAGCCCTCTAAGGGGTATTAAGTAATTGACCCATCCAGTAAATTTAACTTGCAACAACAGCAATACCTTTATATATATTAATTTTAAACACAGCACCTGCATATAAAAATCAAGTGGTAAATGTACTAAAAAGAGACAAATGGTAAACATACTTGTTCATCCTCATCTAAAGTATCAGTTATCTTTCTTATTTCTTTCTTTGGTATAACCAGGAAATGAACTGGTGCTTGTGGATTAATGTCCTCAATGGCTATGCACTGAAAATAAAGTAGTAAAATCAGTTGTAACCAAAAGTACCTACTCACTACCTTGTTGCTATTTCTGTTTATACTTTATCCACTCCCACTTTATGGTTGATAATGGTGCATGAGGATATACACTGTATCAAATATCTCTAAGAAAGTGGTGGAGTTGGGGGAAGGCATGAAGGGGAATGTCATATTTAATACCTATGTTAACCTGTGATAAGGCTCTTTCTTCGAGAAGTGAGGGAGAGAAAGAACACCTGATAATTTTTTTTTCACAGGCCCTTCATTTAAAGAAATTAACATGTGGTTGACCTACTTTCAAATCATTGAACAATTCCACGTACATGAGACAATGAAATTTTGAATTTTTTAAAATAAAATTTTGCACAATGAAACTTAACCAACAGAAAGCTGAAACAATGGGCTGTTTGAAATTACTGAGATCTTGTGCGTCTTGTCCATGTGCTTAATGTGAGAAGGCATAAAATTCAGAGAATTTGAATCTCATTATATTTGGAATTTTTGGAAGGAAATTTTAAACAAAGTTTTAACATCTAAGAAAACATACAGTCGACATAAAAGTATGGGGTGTATTATAACCTTTGCCTTACACTATCATTAGGCTATAAATTATTATCCAGCTACTCGCACTTTCCCAAGAAAATTGACATTGAATTTTTGTTGCGGACATTACATAATGTCTGCAACGTTAAGGTACCTTTTTTCAGTTCCTGTACACAGTGTGCTGTATTTTCATGTGCTATTGATGCTGCTCAGTTAGTCTGATGTATACTCTATTTTAATCTCAAAACATTTCCTGGGTGGGGTTTCTTTGCTCAGAAATTATAGGTTGAAAAGTGTTGCGGACATTACGTTGCGGACATTACACAATGTTAGATTTTTCATTTATTCAGGCTGTTGTGGATATTTAGTTCTTACTATCTCTGAATTAGATTCAGACAACAGCCCACTTAACACTAAATTGCTTTTTATTGATGTACAAATGTAAATGGCAAATTAAAAAGAGCTGGAAGCTTTTCCGTAATGTCCAATGATTTTAATTTACAAACTATTAAAAACATTCTAAATAATTATTTATGATTTCTGTGATATTCTTGAAAATGGGCAAACATAGTGATTTTCAAATTAGTTCCTTCCATAAAGTAGTATAGATGCATGACGAATTTTGCAGTACTTTAACAGAAAAACAGAAAAATATTTTAAAGAGTTTATATGGTTTTGGGGGACGCTGTCACAAAATTACAGAGTGACATTTGTATGGATCATTTACTGTGTTTCAAGAGTCATAACTTGATCCTTGTTTAACTTTAGAGCACCAAACCTGCTCAACCAACCAATCTCAGCGTGACCTTTTATATGGTGGTGTCAGTTTATCGATTAGTTTAAATTTGAAACTTGCCCCAGTTCCCTATGCAACTCCAAAATGGCCAATGAGTAGTCAGGGGTTTTGTACTGCTGAGCATGCTCAGAACAGTTTGTAAGCATGCTTTTTGAGGAAAAGCACTTAACCATCATTGTTTCCTCCACAAACTTGAATGGGTATTATTTTTTTAACAAGAATTTGTAATATAATGTGTAGTGAACAATGTGCAATTTTAGTGCAGATTTACATTTTATCTATCTTTAAGTCAGACTGAATGACAAAATATGATAATTTCAGTAGCCAAATCAGTTTTGTAAAAAAACAAAATAATATCCTCACTACTGAGAACATTAATTTTTTTCTCACAACATTTACTTGAGATGTAATAAAATTAATTTGGAAATTATTTTAAGGAGTCAGTATAGCAGAAAAAAATCTGACTGGTATTGCATGATACTAGGTCTCAGCAGGAGATTATATAATATTATAATAGAACATAAATAAAGTAGGTAGATGATAATTTCACAGCTTCATTTTTAGACAAGTAACTACAGAACAAATGGACATAGCCACAGTCAGCAACACTGACTAGGAAGTGAATGATAAAAAATGTGTTCCCAAAAATGTAATGTCCGCAACAATTTTGTGTAATGTCTGCAACGCAAACTTTTGTTTGTAGAATCACTGGAACAAGGTTGCATGGAATTTTTTTTTGACAGTTGAAAAATCTAATTATTGTTATGTTTTGAAGGCACAATTATTTTCTGCCCAAGGTTAAAAATTCGCAGGAAAATCTCTTTAAAGAAAGTTACTTTAAAAAGTGGTTGTTTAAACTGTAATGTCCGCAACACACTTTCTTCAACTCATACCTTCAAGGTCTTAAGAGCTAACCACAGCATGTTTTTATTAGGTACAAAGGGAACACTAAAAAGACTTTCTAGATATGTTTGAACACCCTTAATGAACATTTTGACATCTAAATTGGGGTTTAAAATATTAATTTTAGTATCTGAAAGTAATGTCCGTAACATGGAATCACCCAACTACTATAATTTGCAGCCTGTCTACTTTGAATAGAGTAAAATTGTCTAGAGTTTATTTCAATGATTACAGTTGAACCTCCACGTGCGACCATGTCTCATTAGCGACCACCTCCCAATGATAAGTGAACACTTATCTATTAAAACCACCACACTTTTCCCAGTCAAAGCCTTATGGTTGGAAACTCTTTTAAACAACTACCTCCAAAAGTGACAGTGACCATTTTTTAGCATGAAGGTTTTAAGACTTGCTCTTCTTTTACCGGTAACTCCTTCTGAGCAACCACCTGGTGTAATGTAGTTTTGTTTTTTGTACTGGGGGTAGACTAAAGGGGAGTTTGGGTAGAGACTGTGTGCTGCTGAGGTCTTCAAAACCCTGACTCTGTTTAAGACAAAAAAATGGTATTTCTGACAATGTAGTATAATGGAACAGACAGAAATAGCCATTTTGCCAAGCAGACCAGAGGACTGGGCCGGATAGGAGGAATTGTGGGTATTTTTTGAGATATGCTTAGTTGTATGTTGCAAATTTGAATCACTAAATCAGCAGACATTTGAGCTCCTAACTTTTATTTTATTTGCCAGTTTATGTTACATTGATTTTATATATGAATTCAGTTGTTTTGTACATAGGCATTTGGGAGCTAGTTTTTGCATACCTCTTCCCCTGAGGTGTTAGCACTGCAGATGATCATGTTTTCAGCAAGCAGGGGTGTACATCCCTTTTTTTCCACAAAGTGGTTTTGGGTTTTCATATCTAGCGTTGTCTTACTTAGTTTCTTTCGAGGTTTGTTTTTTGTCAGAGGGTGTTTTGTAATTAAGTGTAGTCTTGTAATTTTATGGTAATTTTGCAACAAACTGGCTTTGAGGTCTTTGCTGACATACAGGCCCCTGTATTTATTCTTGTGTGGGTGTTCATCTAAGTAGTGTAGGCAAAATTATCTCATGTTGATACCCTTTATAAGACAAAGACCTCATTTAATGACCCAGTATTCATTTTGTTTTACATACAGAATTAAGCAATTTTTTAAGCTTCCATCAAGAGTTTGCATCTTTTTGAATAAATTGTTGGTACCAGAAATGTAAACCGCTCATTACCAACCTAAATTGAGACTCTTTTAAAGGCTTCCTGTCAATAAGGATTGTTCTTGCCACCCTGTTCCAGACAACAAATCACAGGGGCCCGCACAATCTGTGTGTGTAACTGATGTCGTTAAACAATAAACACTTACCAAGTCTTCTTTACATCAGTTATTACTTAACCATTTGGTTAACAACATCCAATCAAGAAGAGGCGATCAGCCGGACGGTT
>BOPM01000771.1:37613-51207 GCA_022179025.1 Porites australiensis
GCCGCCAGGGGGCGTCTGTACACAGTCTACATGTGCTGGTGGTCCGTCGACACCTTTTCAACTGTCAGAGGAAAAACAAACAAAAATAATTTATACAAATGTCTATGTCCGGCGGTGGGGCCATACCACCCCCCAAAGAAGAGATCGAAGCGTGACAATTTTGGTTAATTTAGAAGAACTTCTTTGCTTTAACTCTTTCCTTACCAAACTTGGCCTGAAAATACGAAACATCAGGCCAATAAAAAGTGGCTCATAGGATTACACCAACTGTCAAATTATGACGTCACATTTGCTGACGTCATTCATACGTAAATTCTAAACTTTTGAATCTCCCAATTTTTTATACCGTTTTTGAAAGAATTATTCAAGGGAAGTTGAAAGCTGAAAAATTTTTTCCAATATGTCAAATATGAGCTGAGATATGACATTTTGAATCTGGATAAATTCGGAGCACAAAAACGGGACACCCTTCCCCCCTCCCCCGTGTAAAATAAGTCTAAATTTAAGGGTTTTATTGTCGAGTCGCCCTTGCTATTTAAGTTACACATAACCCATCTTTACTGTCGAAAGCTAAAGGAAGAAGAGAAATATAAAAACAAGAAATTCCTAACTGCGCAAAAACCTGGAAAACAGTTTTGTGACGTCATAAAATGTTACGTGATCATTTTTTTTGGTTTGCTTAAACTAGTGTTTTTGAGTCAAAAAACGAAAATCTAAAATGAAATACGATTTCGCCAAACTATAAAACGTTTGTGTGTTACCGGAAAATCAGCTTATTTTGCAAAAAAAACTGTGAAAAAAAAGACATCATAGGGATCGTGTTTTAAGGGACAGTATGGTTCCGGGGGTGCACTTAAATTTCTTTAAAGTCCTATAACTCGGGTGGGTTGTCGTAGCGAGAAACGCGGTTTTCGCTGTTTTACTCCCCTCCTAAAGCTCCTTCAGATTATACAAGTTCGACTTTGAAATTAAAAAATGCATTTAACCCATTTTGGTGACGTCAGTCGATGTGACGTCACAATTTGACATTTTGCTTCAAATAAAAACTTAAAATTATTTGGTCAACAATCGAAATCTATCTGGCAAGTTTGGTCAAGAAATTAAAAGAAATGTAAAAGATACGTAAATTTAGCCTTTACGACACATTTGAGGGCTGGTTTGGTTTGGCCCCAGCGTAGCCGGAACACGATTAACGACGGCGATTCACAGGCGTACAGACGCCGTCTTCCCTCATAAAAGGGGGCAACTGTTCACGGCGTCGACTCTACGCTATGCCCAAGAAACCACAATCGCTCAGCTGCAAAGCCATTCTTGTTTTCAGCCCTGATCCCTTGTAATTCTAAATGAAGATAGTACTTTCGAATTCAAACGAGTAGAAAAAGGGATTTTGCAGAAATTCTTACTAGAACATTTCTGACTGCCGGGCATTTAGATTTTTTAAGACTCTTCCCGGCTGCAGGGCTGCTCTACAGTGATTAGGGCTAGAAACTGAACTTATAACGGTTAGATTCGGAGTTAGATCGGAAATTTTATACTGAGAAAAGGCAGAAATTATAGGAACTGATAGCTAAGACTTCCTACCCCTGAAACAACAAATTTGTTCCGCACTTCAGTGACGTTTTTTCGAAAGGAATCTAGCAAAAACACCGGGATGATTGTATATAATTGGTGGGATCAAGTTGAATCACGCGTATGGCGAATGACAGTTTAAAACCATTGAGTGTTAATTCAAACAGAATATTAATTGTTTATGAATATGATTTGTATAAGAACACCTGTGCTGAATTGACATAACATGAACCATTTTGATGAAATAAATAGATTGAACTACTTGATCAGTCAATTGATCTGACGTATATTTTAACCGTGCGACTGAAGTTTTTATCAGTCTGCTAATACGAGGTTATCGGACCTTAAAAAGTGTCTGTTTGTTGTGAATTGTTTTTCTTACCCAAGTGTATTCAGTATCTTTCAAGCGAAACGTAGTAAATTCCATCTAGAGCGGGTTCGCTGAAGTTTAATGTTCTTTAAATGGCTGATAAGCTATCCGTGAGTGATAGTGTAACGAAAGTTTATCAAGCTGCTCGTGACGGTTCTTCTAATCTGTCTGGTCTTTTAAGGCGGCTGAAAACTGAACAAAGAAAAACCGCTTTGGAAACGAAAACTAAAGATGGCAGCCATTTTGTCACTCCTCTCATCATCGCTGCTCACAACGGACACCTGAATTCTGTGAAGATTCTTCTGAAATATGGAGCAGAAATGGAGACTCGAGGAACGCTCAAGATAGAGAACGAAGTTATAGAGGGTTGTACACCTTTGTGGGCCGCTGCTGCTACTGGTTATCTTAAGCTTGATGTTGTGAAACTGTTAATCGAACGAAATGCAGATGTTGACGGCAGAACATCGACGGATTCGACTCCTTTGAGGGTTGCTGCCCATGATGGACACCTTGACGTTGTGAGATGTTTGGTTGAGAGCGGAGCAGATGTGAATGCACGCACCCAGTATGAAGCCACTCCTATAATGGTAGCGTGTGACTATGGCCATTTAAGCATTATAACTTATCTTATTAACAAAGGCGCCTTTGTGGATCTACAAGCCAAAGATGGCAATACTGCACTTCACTACACTGCTCAAAGGGGTCACTTGGAGGTAGTCAGTCAACTTTTGAGTCTTGGAGCCCCACAACTGCCAAATAATCAAGGTTTAACACCACTTCTTTATGCCTGTGACTATTGTTCTGTTGAAATCGTGGAGTATCTTATCAACAGACCGGAATGTACAAAGGAACAGAGAATTGATGCTCTTGAACTTCTTGGTGCCACCATTGCTAATGGTAAATTTCGTGACATTAAGAAAGCTTTTAGTTACATGAAACGTGGAATGGAGATGAGATATGAAGATCTGGCACATCCATTGCTTAAAAAGAAAATGGAACCTGTGAAAGCTTACCAAAATAGAAAAGAGAGTCAAACTCTTGAGGAACTTGCTCTGTTAGAAGGTGATGATCATGCTATCGGTATGGAAGGACTTATAATCAGAGAGAGAATCCTTGGATCTGACAATCCAGCAATTCTGTATGAAATCAGATACCGGGGAAATGTTTTAGCTGACTCTGAGGAGTACGAGCTTTGTATTGGTTTGTGGCAACGATGCATGGAGAAAGCCATAAACTGCGATTTTCCGATAATAGAAGATCTTGAACGCCTCCCGGCTTTATTCGGAGAAATGTTACAAAAAGGTAAAATTTTAAGACCAAATTTCATCGAAGATGTGTTTGAAATACTGGTTGCTGCAAGTGAGAAACAAACCGAAAAACGTACGTCTAAAAATTTACAAGAGCGGCAGGAAAACGAGGAGCTAGAAAAAACGCTTTACTATGCTCTCTATCTTTTGGTAATATACATCAAAGTTAAAGGTCAAAACGCCAACATGATTGACTTTCTACAAAGATTCCTGCTTTTAAACCCTCTAACGAATGATGGAAATACTCTACTGCACTTAGTTGCGTGGCATGGAACACCATTTTTTTCATTTAAAGAAGAAACTCTTCGTAGTGTGTGCAAGCTTCCCTGTATTGAGACCATGAAGCTTATCTTACATGCAGGGTGTAATGTATCCCGAAATGTAAATGCCGTTAACACCGAGGGAAACACACCTCTCCATCTAGCTGTGAGGTATAAACCTGCTGAGCCTGAAGATGTCGAGATTTTGAGAAAAATGCTGCTGTCGTTGGTAGATATCGGTGCAGATCCAAAGCTAGAAAACAAAAATGGTCAAACACCACTGGACAGCTGTGAAACTGACGAGGCTCGTATGATCCTGTCCGAGAAAAGAGGACTGAGTGCCATGAACGTCGACGTCGGAGATGTAAGTAATATTAACGTATTATAATTTTGTTATCATTTCTCTGTCACGAAATGAGAGAGTACTTTAATTACTTCCGTTGTTGTGTTTATGATAATAAGTCACGCTTGTCTGCCCGGCCCTATCTGAACGCGTGGAGCAAGCTGAATTTCCAAAGTCGTTTCTGTTCGAATGAAATGATCCATTTCATTGATAGTGGCATGTTCAGAAGGCTCTTAGATTATGCTAAATGATATAAGAAGCGGGCATGCGTGTATGTTTTAAAGCGGCCCAATTGTTAGTCCGGCCAATTTACTGGCTAAGAACTGTTTAATATGAACCGTTCGATTGACGTTTGCGAAAAAGAATTCTCACTGAATTCAAAGTTTTCCAAATAAGAAGTTCAAAGAACAAATTAAACTGAAAAGCGCGTTAGGTTATCACTAACACATCTTTGTAAATATCTTTCGCCTGTGTGGGGGAAGGGAGTTTTCTCAATTTCCTGTTTCATTTTTCCCCTCGCAGGCGTCTCTGCCATTTTTTTTTTGCCCCCTTCCACTAAAAAGAGAGCCTGGCTACCAGGTTACATAAGTGCCGATTTCGTGTCGGATTTATGACAGATCATGGTTTAGAGGCTGCTAATAAAAAAAAAAACAGTTTAAATAGTTTAGGATATAGTACGTTTATTGTACTAAAATACTCTGGTATCATCTGAGGAGGCATTTCTTTCTCTATTCTCAAAGGCTGGAAAAATCGGAAGTGGAAATGAAAAGAGGAGAGAAGAAGGAGGATTGGTTCCTGGAACAGAAAAAGATCTTAATGAAAACACTCAAAAGGAGACTGAAACAAAGGAAATATCAGGTATATAAGAGAATCTAATTAAGGGAACAATTGGTTAAGACGAGTAATTGTACCCACCATTATACGGCTCCACTGACGAGCTGTTAGGTGCCATTTTAGGTGAGGTGAAAAGAGAGAGCGTGTTTTAAACAGAGAGACTGGGGCCAATGGCCCCATATGACGGATCCCTCATCGTTCAAGGCGGTAGAAGATATTTGGACTGTTCTCACAGTGATGGACATAATACATGTATGATCAACAAAAAATAAACAACAACAAAAACGATCAAACGAAATGTGATATTTGTTAATAAATAAAAGAAAAATAAGGCCAGCCCATGAGTGTAACCAAGAGAACAACAGGAGAGCAGACTGAATATTTTAAACGGAACTAAAAAATATTAAACAGTCAAGCAACATACCAGGTATGTTATGTTGAGATCAAATACATTGGGTCTAAAATTAAAATAAATAAATGTAAATTGAGAGGAATCCCCCTTTAGAATGAGTCAACTATAGAAGATTCTTCTCTAGGAATAAATCTATCCTACAAACATGAAAACAACGATAACTTAAATTTCTTAACCAAAACTTACAACATGGGGACACCAAGCCGAATATATGGCAAACAAGATACCTCACTTTATTTGGACGCACAATGTAGGTGAAGACCCTGGGCTTATCCAAATTAGTTTATGCAGCCTCTATGCTGCGTGTTCCTGAAATGATTATTAAAAGGGTACAAGAAAAAATAACAAAATTTTTGTGGATAAACCAAAATGATAAAATAAAAAGATCCGTTACATATCAATCTCTGTCAAGTGGTGGACTTAACTTTCCTAACTTTCGCACAGTGGTTAAATCTTTACGCTTGAGCTGGCTCGGCACAGGGGCACCCAGCGAGGATATAGTTCAAAACCACTTAAAATAGCATTGTTGAACGTATTTTAGTATTCAAACGGTAGATATAGGCATATTTTTATCCCCTAAAAACTTTTCATCTGTTCGGATTTCCTAGCTGAAAGTCTAGTGATCCGAAAATTATAGGGATAAAAACTTACCTTCTCGAAAATTTCAGCCAGGAAAAGGCTCCCGAAAATTCTAGGTGGCCTTTTTTAGGGTCAAAATCCGTTAAAAATGGGTAATTATACCATTTTGTAGATATTCGAAAATCCTAGGAGAGGCAGGAAAGCAAGAAATTTTACAACAAATGCTCCGAAAATTCTAGGTCTCAAATCGTCTTCCGAACAGATATTTCCCCGAAAATTGCCGTTGGGTGCCCCTGTCGGCAGGTTTTTAAACCGTACAAATATAATGAAGCATGGCAAACAATCTCAAATGACTCCTTTAAGAGATATGGAGGGTTACCTTTTTTACTGAAGTGTAATTATAATTCTAAACTCTTAGACAAACAGCCTCCTCTCTTTTATAGCAAAATGTTGGATAATTTTAAGGAACTGCGTACAGGTCACCCTGATGTCTATAGAAGTGAATTAATTCTTTGGAATAACAAGGAAATCACGATAGAGAATAAATCTATATTTTGGGCACATCTTTTTGAGAAAGGAATCTGTTTTGTTCAAGACTTATTAGACGAAAACGGAAAATTCTTGTCCCTTGATAATTTACCAGTTAAATATAACGTTCACGATAAAATTTCTTCAATATTTTCAACTTATCGCTGCGATTCGAAGTTGCTTGAAGAAAACAGCTCAAGAAGTTGCCGTAACGAAAAGAGACCTACTTAAGGAAGAAGAGGTTTTTTACTTTTCTGACAATAGACCTCTCTCCCTGACTAAACTGAGATGTAAGGACTACTAGTATTTATTTCAGGAAGGTAAAACTACAGAGCCTACTGCTTTTAAACGCTGGTCTAGCTTCTTTCCAGTACTTTGCCACTAGCTGGAAGCAGTCTTTTAATTCAATTTGTAAATCGACTAAAGACAATAAATTAAGAGAATTCGCTTATAAAATTCTCCATTGAATTTTAGTAACTAACAAAGGAAACCAAATTCAGAATCACAAATGATGATCTTTGTGATCAGTGTAAGACTCCTGATTCACTGGAACACACCTTCTTACAATGCCCTGCAAATGTTACATTTTATTATGAAATCTATCATGGTTTAATGTTTCTCACAATACTGTTATTAATCTTTCCCCGGAGCAAATTCTGATGCAGAAATATATCCCTGGTCCTATAAATGATAACCTCAGACGCCGACTAGAACTAATCATCCTGTTTATTAAAAAGTATGTATACAGTTGTAAAACTAATGTGGTGCCCCTTAACTGTACGCAATTTATTAATAATTTCAAAACACAATGGAAAATAGAAAGTTTAACTTAAAGTAATTATTTTCTCTCTTAGCCTTCTCACATGTAATTAACTAATAATTAAGTTAATAATGCAAATTGTAAGCAATGACATTACAAATTAGTATTACGTATGTTGATGTAAGTAATTTCCATTTACTTTTTTTGTTCTCTTTCCTTTTAGTGTGTTTCTGTATTTTTTTTTTGTTTTTCAATGTCATTATTGCAAATAAAAATTAAAAAAATTAGAAGATTCAGTCTCTATAAGTTTGATCCTCTCTAGATGTTAGACTAAGGTCACTGAGCGTGAGATCAAAGAAAATTGTCTCTTTTTTATGCTGTGAGACAAAGCAGAAAATGGCGTACTTCTATCTCTATTTCTTTAAGGACAATTGATGGAGTTGAGACAGCAGATGGAAAGTGTCCAAGAGCAACTAAGACAGAGAGACGGACAACTAAGCGAGGCGACACAACAGCTGAGAAATGTTCAAGGGCAGCTACGGGAGAGAGATGGAGAATTGAGGCAGAGGACACAGCAGCTGACAAATGTTCAAGAGCAACTACAGGAGAGAGATGGAGAATTGAGGCAGATGACACAACAGTTTACAAATGTTCAAGAGCAACTACAGGAGAGAGATGGAGAATTGAGGCAGATGACACAACAATTTACAAATGTTCAAGAGCAACTACAGGAGAGAGATGGAGAATTGAGGCAGATGACACAACAGTTTACAAATGTTGAACGACAGCTGCAAGAAAAAGATGAAGAAAATACTTCCTTGGAGGAACAACTGAGGGTAAAAGAACAAGAAGTGAATGAACTAGAGATATCTCTTTCAACAGCTCAGCAAGCCTTACGTGGACGTCCACGCCAACAGTCACCTGACTGGGTCATTTCTCGTGATCAAATTCAGCTGACAGAGAAATGCCTTGGCAAGGGAGGCTGGGGGAGTGTTGTCGAAGGTAAGTATTGTGGCTGCAATGTTGCCGTGAAACAGATTTACGAGGTCCTTCTGAACCTCTCCCCCCATAACAGAGAATTGTTTGAACGAGAAATGAGCATAGCTTCAAAATGCCGCCATCCTTGTTTGCTGCAATTCATTGGAGCAACAAACGATGAAGGAAGTCCTCTGTTTGTGACAGAGCTCATGGAATCGAGTTTACGAAAATTGCTGGAGCAGCGATCTCTTTCTACAATTGAAGTGGCTGTTATTTCTCTGGACGTGGCTCGAGCATTAAATTACTTACATCAAAAGAAACCACGTCCTATTATCCACCGCGATATCAGCAGCGCCAATGTGTTGCTATGGAGACAAGCTGACCAATGGCGAGGCAAAGTGTCGGATTATGGTGCTGCTAATATTATGCAGCATACCATGTCAGTTTGTCCAGGTGCTGCAGTATACAGTGCTCCTGAAGCGTTTACCAAAAATCAAACTGTGAAGGTATGTTGTGCAACTCATGTAGTATTATGGTATCCCTACGAGATATCAGCAGCGCCAATGTGTTGCTATGACAACAAGCTGACCAATGGCGAGGCAAAGTGTCGGATTATGGTGCTGCTAATTTTATGCAGCATACCATGTGAGTTTGTCCAGGTGCTGCAGTATACAGCGCTCCTGAAGCGTTTACTAAAAATCAAACAGTGAAGGTGTGTTTGCACTTGTTATTGTTTCAAGTGGGATTTTTATCCCTGCGAGAAACCGAAGTAAAATCTACATGTTTTTTAATATATATTTGTCCATGGGATGATGAACCTCTAGGTTATATGAGGCTTGTGCCAGACTAAGCTATATACTACACAATCTGGATCAAAAGACCGAAGATTGAGCTATTCAGGAAAAAGGTTAAAGACTCCAATGGTCGAGTTTGGTCGTCGAGTACCGGATGGAATATAAAAAAATGATGCATAAAAGATTCATTAGTCGTTCTATAACAATCCCAGTCCTTGGAAGTAATAAAACCTATGTCTTACTGATTACCGCCTAGGATTGGTAACTTTGGAAGTGACGTGAGTTGTGTGTGTGTAGAGAAGTCAAATGATGCATATGGTGATAAGTGTTTATGTGGAACTATAGTGTCGTTAACTAAATATAACTTTTTAAATTATCATCATTTATTTTTTGTCTTCAGGTCGATGTTTACAGTTTTGGTGTTCTCCTCTGCGAAATTTGCATCAGAGAACTGCCAAATCCTGACAGGCGTGACGAGCAAGTTGCCATGGTAACAAACCGCGTGCTTCGAGCTCTTATCCGGGGATGTTTGCATCAGGATCCTCAAGAGAGACCTAATATGGAAGGCATCATCGGTGAACTAGAAAAACTAGTTTAAGATAGGCTTGATAGGATCTGTTCCTTAATTTTCAAGTTAAACTTTTTTCACTGCAATACCAGGAAGTAAACGTCTCCAGAGATAGAAGGATAGCCCTTCCCACTTCCACCACTAACCCAGTTATGACAGTGAAACGTGAACTGCATGGGTACCGAGAACCGAGATATATCCGGCGTTGCCAGTCTCACTTTACACGTACTATATTTGTTTATACTATATAAACAAACTCCATTTTATATTTTGTAGTAATTTCAGCATGTCAGATTTGAAGAGTGCGGTCATGCGTACATGCGTTTTTGTTAAATACGCCTGTGTTCTATACAACTGTTTGGAGGCAGCGTGGTCATGTGCATGAGCGCGTTGGACTCACGCGAAATCCGGAAGTCGCATGTTTCATTCCGCAATCCGGAGGTCCTGAGTCCCGCTATAACCACCAGATGGATCGGTTTAACGTTCTCCCTCGACCCTGCTTGTAAATAGCCAACTGGTTTGCCTCCTGCTAAGCCGGATTTTTCATCGTGTTACGTTTGAATTGAATCATTTGTTTCTAGTTATTTGAGTGGGGTGCCTGTGAAGTAGCTGGGTAGCCAAGTGCCCTTCCATTATAAATACGACATGTACATTCGCCTTTTTTTTCTACAATCAGTATAGGTTCGTGGCTGTCGGTACAGTAGTAAAGAATTAGCAGTGATAAAACTGTAAGAGCAGTCTCTGAACAAGTGAAGTATCCATGTTTATATTCCTATAAACATGAAATTGTGTTCAATTCAGTCAGGCGGCTGCCGCACCTTAGTCCTAGTACTAAACCTGAGATCACTTGATTTGATGTCGGCATCATACAGCGGTAGCTTCTAAAAGTAGATATCAATCTTTGAAGTGAAATAAAATGCATATTATCCCTACCATACTTTTTATTGTTCTGTAGAACTTATAGAGATTCACTCAAACAAACATTCCAAAAATTCGGACATATCAGGGACCACAGGATAGAAGGATGGAGGGATCATTAGAAACAACTGGAGGGCTAACAATTCCCCGTAAACGATTGTGTCTTGAAAAGATCGATAACCTCTCCAAACAAAATGCTACAAATAAATAAGACACTGGTTAAGAAATAATAAGGTAGAACAAGGAATCAAAAAAGAAGATTTAGAGAATAGAAGGGAAACTCAGTCATGCATATTACGTTGACCACCAATAAAAGCGGGGCCAATAAGATGTCCAAGTAGTCCTAAGATTAGTTCTCCGTACTTCATCAAAGGGCAATCACGATCCAATGCTTATTTAGCTCTAAGGAATGTGTAGACTCGAAATAAGGAAGAGGTATCTATTTTACTATTAATCATTTCTTTTTGATTTGAGAAATATTCCTAAGTTCGTTTTCAGGTTTAGTTGGCATACTTAGGTGGATCCAGAAATGTTTGATATAAAGGGTGACCAATCTTTTCCTACGTTTTAAATTTATAACTGGGAATTATCAGCTCTCACTTCCGACACTACCCGCATTTCACTTGTTAAAAAATTTAAATAACATATACTTTAAGCTTGGAGGTGAATTGTTGTGTGATGTTTGTGTATTCGAGTTTGCAATTTCAGTCGAAAGTCAAGTAAGTCAACAATCCGCGGCCGTGGCCTAAAAAACCCATTTAATCGGGGAATGTAACATTAGTGAAAAAATGTTAGTAATAATAGTTTTTAAAAAGTAAGCGATGGTAGAACTCTTCCTTTAAACTTTAGATCCACACGAAGAAAGTTCTATGAAATCGTTCAGAGTGGTGTGATTCATAATTTGATTGGACAAATCAACAGTGATCAAGGGCGGTTCGATAGGAAGTCCATTAAACGTCACGAATTTTCTTTTCGAGTTCGCAGTTGCCATTTTTCTCTTCTTTCTGTTCAAAGACCATTCAAGCACCTGCTCCGCGCCTTGGCCATTTTCAGGAACCAGAAGAAACTCATTTTGAGTTGGCTTTGTTTGATTCCACACTTTCTGAATTTCCCTTTCTCTTGTTTCAACTGGTACCGAAGGTCCTTCGAAAGTGGCTGTCTGACACGAGGGAGCTAGATTAGTTTTGATTCCATCCACAAGGTTGATATAATACTCCGAATTCGAGTTAAAATTGTGCAAACGAACAAACCATTTTCTATCATTTGGCCGGATTGCCATAGAGCTCGGACTGCGCATGGCTTGTGGGCCTTCACGCGTCGTATAAAGTATAGTATCGCTCAAAGAAGCTTCATTCATGTTTTGTGAAATACCCAGAGCACTGAAAACTTCTTCTTCGATGTCTTTTTTTCGTTTTTCCCTGATACACTCGTGGCAATACTTAGAGCCCATGATTTCGCAGAACTGCCTTCCTTGGGCTGCGTCAAAAAGACAGTTGTAACAGGTCACCGTGTTAGTGTAGTCGAAAAAATACGACGAAGGCGAACGGTTGTATGTTTCTGCTCTGGAACGAGCGAAAACACCATTCTCTAGCCTCCAATCTTTCCTGTCTTTTAAATCCCCGGTGCTAAAGGGTCTTTGTTCTCCCATGACTTCAGGATCAATCAGCGTATGCCTGCCCTTACTCCTTTCCGCTGACGCCTTTTTCGGCCCAAGGAAAAATTCACGTTGAAACTTGTGGTAAGGAGGATAGGAACCTCAAAGCTCCATTACCGTGGAACTTAAGTCAGACTGTCTGGTAACTAATCCTATACAAGAACCTTGATTGCACTCACAAACGATAGCCTCTCGGGTAGTTACTATTTGCCAAACTATAAAGCCCAGCACAGACAAAACGATACGCGACTGAAATCCACTCAAACAGTTTTCACCGTGGCGACAAGCGAACAACGTTTTCAATACTTTTTGTTTACTTTAGAAAAGTTCCTATTTATGGCGTCTTTGAATTTCATTTTCCAGTCTATTAACAGCTAAGTACCATTTAGTAAGCTCTCACATTTGAAGCCAGCCCTTGCCAAAGAACAAAAAAGGAGGCTTAGTGGAACACAAAGGACAATAATCTTTCATTTGTTTTCGATATAGACATTGTAATAATAGTGTCTTGTGTGGAAGCTAACTAACGTCATTCTTTGCTTTCTTTCTTATTTTACAGAAAATAACTGAGAAAAAAAAGGTTACCGGAACGCTTTCAAAATTTACCCAGCATTTTCTCAAAAGAAACTTAAACGGATTTTGGAGCGCAGTATAAAATGAAGTTTTTAACCATGCGGTTAATTACACCTTGATCAACTAGCCTTCAACTCGCTTCAATACGTTTAATATTGTTAAGTCGATGTCTTTACCAATGGTTCAAGATATCAACATTCGTATAAATGTTGTAATGTTGAGCATTTTACTGAGCATTTTATTGTTTTTAATTTTGTAATTACGCGGTCTAGCCTGTGTAGCATTCGTTTGTCTTAGCTTCATTCAAGAGACGATATTCTCTCTTGTTTCATTTTAGCCGAAGCAAGAAGCGCACCAGACGCGCGTGGTCACGAATCAACAAAAATGGAGCAAAAAATTAGGAGCCCCTAATACTTTTAATCCTTTTTACCCCATGGGCCTGGCGCGCGTCCCGCGACTGCTACACAAGCTTTCATCAGCCGCGATCACGATTCATACTCAATGAATGACAGAAGATGGGTTTCTTTCAAAACGATGATAATCTAGAAGGACGTACAGAATTCAACACTAAATTCGAGATATTATATTTGGATTTCAGCGTAGACGTCGCGAATAATTTTTCGGCTAGCCTGTGTACAGACATCAGGGGGCGTCGGTACACCGGCCTCCGTGTGCCTGTCTTGAGTAGTAAAATTAGACAAAAGTGTGATCTGTCAACACCTTTTCAATTGTCGGAGGAAAAACAAACAAAAATAATTTATACAATTGTATACCGGAACACGATTAACGTCAGCGATTTCACAGATAGCCTGTGTAAAGACACCTCCTCCCCTCAAAAAAAAAAAAAGGGAAGAACGGGGGCGTCTTTTCCAGGCTAAGAATGATCCTGTAAAGTGTTGCTTTGTTTGTAATCGCCCATTGTGGCCGCCCATTGTATACTAAATTACTACTCCATGGCCAAGAAACCACAACCGCTCAGCTACGAAGCCATTCTTGTTTTCCTGATCGCTTAATAACTCTAAATAAAGATAAGAAAAAGGAAAAGGGATTTAGCAGAAATTCTATAACATTTTCTGACTGCCGGGCATTTAGGTTTTTTAAGACCCTTCCCTGGGGGGGGGGGGGGGGGGGGGGGAGGGGGGGGGGGAGG
>BOPM01000771.1:51217-86354 GCA_022179025.1 Porites australiensis
CAGGTGATAAATAATGACCGGTCCCTAAGTTGGGATCACGAAAACTACATATTTGCCCAAAAGTGACTAAGATGGGCTCTATAAATGGCCACAAAATAGACTATAATGAGGTAGGGGCTCTGAGAGGCCAGCAGCACTTACCCAGCAAAAATTAACTCAAGTACCCCACCCCGGGACCCTTCCCGGCTGCAAGGCATACAGGACATTATACAGCCACCGCGTCTTTTAAATAACACTGCTCTTCAGTGATTAGGTTAGGCACTGAGCTGTAATGGTTAGATTGAGTTAGATCCGTAATTTTTTAATGAGAAAAAGGCAGAAATTATAGGAATTCGCTGCTAGGACTTCCTACCCATGAAGCGAGCTCCCCTACCTCCCCTGAAACACCAAATTTGTTCCACACTTCAGTGACACTTCCCGTTTTTACGGAAGGAATCTAGCAAAACACGGTGATGAGTGTATATAATTGGTGGGAATCATGCGTATCACGAATGACAGTTTTTAAACTGTCATTCTTTAAAAAGCCATTGAGTGTTTATTCAAACAGAATATAGAATATGATTCGTATAAGAAGACCTGTGCTGAAATGAAATAACATGAACCATTTTGCCGAAATAAATAGACTGAATAAACGTCAGTCACTGATTCTTGCTGTGCGAATGAATTTTTAGAGTCTGCTACAAGGTTATGACCTCAAAAACTGTCTGTTTGTTGTGAATTGTTTTGATTACCCGAGTGTATTATCTTTCAAGCGAAACGTAGTAAAATCCATCTAGAGCGGGTTCGCTGAAGTTTAATGTCATGTTAATGTTAAATGGCTGATAAACTATCCGTAGGTGATAGTGTAACTGAAGTTTATCAAGCTGCTCGTGACGGTTCTTCTAATCTGACTGATCTTTTAAAGCGACTGAAACCTGAACAAAGAAAAACCGTTATGGAAACGAAAATTAAAGATGGCAGCCATTTTGACACTCCTCTCATCATCGCTGCTCACAATGGACATCTCAATTCTGTGAAGATTCTTCTGAGATATGGAGCAGACATCGAAACTCGAGGAACGCTTAAGATAAAGGACCAAGTTATAGAGGGTTGTACACCTTTGTGGGCCGCTGCTGTTACTGGTTTTCTTGATGTTGTGAAATTGTTAATCGAACAAAATGCAGACGTTGACGGCAGAACACGGACGGGTTCGACTCCTTTGAGGGCTGCTGCCCATGAAGGACACCTTGACGTTGTGAGATGTTTGGTTGAGAGCGGAGCAGATTTGAATGCACAAATGAACGAAGGGGACACCCCTTTAATGGTAGCGTGCTACTTTGGCCACTTAAGTGTTGTTATCTATCTTATTAACAAAGGCGCATTTATGGATCTACAATGCAAAGATGGCACCACTGCACTTCACTGCGCTGTTGAACGGAGCCACTTGGAGATAATCAGTCAACTTTTGGCTCTTGGAGCATCACAACTGCCAAATAATCAAGGTTTAACACCTCTTCTTTATGCCTGTGATAAAAGTTCCATTGAAATCGTGGAATATCTTATCAAAAGACCGGAATGTACGAAGGAACAGAGAATTGATGCTCTTGAACTTCTTGGTGCCACCATTGCCATTGATCGACCTCGTGACACTGAGAAAGCGCTTAGTTATATGAAACGTGGAATGGAGGTGAGGTACGAAGACCTGGCACATCCGTTGCTTAAAAAGAAAATGGAACCTGTGGAAGTTTACCAAAATAGAAAAGAGAGTCAAACTCTTGCGGAACTTGCTCTGTTAGAAGGTGATGATCATGCTATCGGCATGGAAGGACTAATAATTAGAGAGAGAATCCTTGGGCCTGACAATCCAGCAAATCTGTGCTCAATCAGATACTTGGGAGCTGTTTTAGTTGAGGCATACGAGGAGTACGCGCTTTGTATTGGTTTGTGGCAACGATGCATGGAGAAAGCCATGAACTGCGATTTTCCGATAATAAAAGATCTTGAACTCTTCACGGTTTTATTTGGAGAAATGTTACAAAAAGGTAAAATTTTAAGACCAAATTTCATTGAAGACGTGTTTGAAATACTGGTTGCCGCAAGTGAGAAACAAACCGAAAAACGTATATCTAAAAATTTACAAGAGGGGCAGGAAAACGAGGAGCACGAAAAAACGCTTTACTGTGCTCTCTATCTTTTGGTAATATACATCAAAGTTAAAGGTCAAAACGCCAACATGAATGACTTTCTACAAAGATTCCTGCGTTTAAACCCTCTAACCAAGGACGGAAATACTATACTGCACTTAGTTGCGTGGCATGAAACTCCAATTCAAGAAGACAGTGTGCGAAGTGTGTGCAAGCTTCCTTGTGTTGACACCATGAAGCTTATTTTATATGCAGGGTGTGATGTAAATGCCGTTAACACCGAGGGAAACACACCTCTCCATCTAGCTGTGAAGTATAAGCCAGAGCCGGAGGAAGTCGAGATTTTGCGAGAAATCCTGCTGTTGTTGTTAGATATCGGTGCAGACCGAAAGCTAAAAGATAAAAATGGTCAAACACCTCTGGACAGCTGTGAAACTGACGAGGCTCGTAGAATCCTGTCCGAGAAAAGCGGACTGAGTGTCATGAACGTCGACGTCGGAGATGTAAGAAAGTTTAAATATTAACCTATTATAATTTTCTAAAATCATTTCTGTCACCTCTGTCACGAAATGAGAGAGTACTTACTTCCGTATTGTGTTTATTATATTATATAGGTTTACAAAGGCGTCTCTTTTCGAATGAAACAGTTTAATTTATCGCAATGCAGCTGTTATAGCCAAAAAAGGATATTTGAAAGTGACATGAACAGAACGCTCTCAGAGGAAGCTACGGTGCAAGCAAGCGTCAATTGCTTAAGAACTGATATGAACCGTTCGATTTATGGTTGCAGAAAAGAATTCAAAGTATCTCAGATAGAAAGTTCGAAGGACAAATTAAACCGAGAGGAGTAAGGGTAATTCTATCAATTGTTGACGATCTTTCGAAGTAACTTGTAAAACAGGAAGAGCACCTATACATTTTGTGGATCTCTTTCGCCCTAGGATCGTTTAGGGACAGCATTTGGCCTCAGTCAATAATTTGTTAGCATGTGTTCAAACGACGTGTTTCCTTGTCATACGACTAGTTAGGAAAATAAACCGGAATACGGCCCAAAAGCTGATAGCATTTTTCCGTCGCATGAAACTTACTCTCTATCGTGTTTTAATAGTGAGCACTTCTTATATCTCGAAAAATTTTTTTATAAAGCTTGAAAGCTCATCAATCATAGTATTTAAAAAATTATATTTATTTAAGAGCTGCAATTGCCAGGTTAAAGTGAGGGGGAAAGGGCAGTTCGCCACTTCCCTCTAACATTTTTTCCCTCCCCGTCTCCTCACGATGTTTTGCCTCCTTCTACCAAATAAAGCGCCTGTTTACAGGCCACATACGTGGCGTTCTAGTTACGGATCACGATAGATCGTGGTTTTGAATACAAAAACGTTTAGATGGTTTGGGGTATAGTCCGTTATCGTACTAATTAGCTTTGGTAACTTTTAAGTGGATATGTCTTTTTCATTTTCACAAAGGCTGGAAAAATCGGAAGTGGAACTGGTAAGAGAAGAGGAGGAGGATTTGTTCCTGTAACAGAAAATGACATAAATGAAAACCCTCATAAAAAGACTGAAACAAAGGAAACATCAGGTAAGAGAATCTAACCAAGGGACCAATTTGTTGAGACGAATAATTGTACCCAGGATCATTGCCCTCCACTGAAGAGCCTTTACGCGCCATTTGAGGTGATAAAAGAGAGAGATTTTAAACGGAGCGATTGGATGCCAATGACCCGATTTGGCTGCTCTCCTTATCGTTCAAGGGGGTAAAAACTAAACAGATGATGTATTTGGACTGTTCTCAGAGTAAAACGTAATATGTACAAACAACAAAATTAAACCAAAACACCAATCAAAAGAAATGTAATTTGTATTTGTAAATGCAAGAAAAAAAGGCTAGCCCATGATTGTAACCAAGAGAACAACAAAGGAGGAGACTGAATACCCCATATATGGAAGCAAAAAAATTAAACATTCAAGCCAAAAAAAGACACCAGGTACATTATTATCTTAAGATCAAATACCTTGGGTCTAAAATTGAAGTAAATTAATTCATATTGAGAGGAATTCTTCTCTAGAATGAGACGCAACTAGAAGATTCAGTCTCTAAGTTTGATCCTCTCTAGATATTAAACTAAGCGTGGGACTAAAGAAAATTGTCTATTTTTAGTGTGAGACAAAAAACCGAAAATGGCGTCCCTCTATCTATATTTCTTTAAGGACAATTGAGGGGGTTGATACAGCTGCTGACAAATGTTCAAGGGCAACTAAGACATAGAGACGGACAACTAAGGGAGGCGACACAACAGCTGACAAATGTTCAAGGGCAACTACAGGGAGATTTGAGGCAGATGACACAACAGCTGACAAATGTTAAAGGGCAACTACAGGGAGAATTGAGGCAGATGACACAACAGCTGACAAATGTTAAAGGGCAACTACAGGAGAGAGATGAACAATTGAGGCAGACGACACAACAGTTGACAAATGTTCAAAGGCAACTAAGACGGAGAGATGCAGAATTGAGGCAGATGACACAACTACAGAAAAATGTTCAAGGGCAACTACAGGGAGAATTGAGGCAGATGACACAACAGTTGACAAATGTTCAAGGGCAACTACAGGAGAGAGATGGACAATTGAGGCAGACGACACAACAGTTGACAAATGTTCAAGGGCAACTGGTAGAGTTGACGCAACAGTTGACAAATGCTCAAAGACAGCTACAACAAAAAGATGAAGAAAATACCACCATGGGGGAACAACTGACGGAAAAAGAACAACAAGTGAATGAACTGGAAAGATCTCTTTCAACAACTCAGCAAGCGTTACGTGGGCGTCCACGCCAACAGTCACCCGATTGGGTCATTTCACGCGATCAGATTCAGCTGACAGAGAAATGCCTCGGTAGGGGAGGGTGGGGAATTGTTTTCGAAGGCAAGTATTGTGGCTGCACTGTTGCCGTGAAACAGATTTACGAGGTGCTTCTCAACCTCTCCTCCCATAACAGAGAATTGTTTGAGCGCGAAATGAGCATCGCTTCAAAATGCCGCCATCCTTGTATGCTACAGTTCATTGGAGCAACAAACGATGAAGGAAGTCCTCTCTTTGTGACAGAGCTCATGGAATCGAGTTTACGAAAATTGCTGGAGCAGCTATCTCTTTGTACAACTGAAGTAGCTGTCCTCTCTCTGGATGTGGCTCGAGCATTAAATTACCTGCACCAAAGGAAACCACTTCCTATTATCCACCGCGATATCAGCAGCGCCAATGTGTTGCTATGGAGACAAGCTGACAAATGGCGAGGCAAAGTGTCGGATTATGGTGCCGCTAATTTCATGCAGCATACCATGTCAGTTTGTCCAGGTTCTCCAATATACAGTGCTCCTGAAGCTCAAACCCAAAATCAAACAGTGAAGGTATGTTTGATATATTTAATCTGTACTTGTTTTTTGTTTTAACTTGTAGATCAGGTAGGATATTTAATCCCTGCGAAAAACCGAACTAAAATTCTCATGATTATATTTGTCGATCGGATGCTAAACCTCTAAGCTATATGAGGCTTGTGCCATGCTAAGCCATATACTAGACGGCTCTACATCAAACTAAGACCGAGTTGAGCTATTCGGGAAAAGGTGAAAGACTCCAATGGTCGAATTCGGTCTTTGAGTGCCGGATGGAATAAAAGAATGATGTAAAAAAAAGATTCATTATTCTTTCTATAATAATCCGAGTCCTTGGAAGAAATAAAAGCTATTTTCTACTGATTACCGCCTAGGATTAAAAGTGTCTTGTGTGTGTATAGAGAAGTCAAATGATGCATATGGTGATAAGTATTGATGTGGAACTATGGTGTTGTTAACTAAATCGGTACCTTTTTTAATTATCCTCGTTTATTTTTTATCTTCAGGTCGATGTTTACAGTTTTGGTGTTCTCCTCTGCGAAATTTGTGTCAGAGAACTGCCAAATCCTGGCAGGCGTGACGAGCAAGTTGCCATGGTAACAAACCGCGTGCTTCGAGCTCTTATCCGGAGATGTTTGCATCAAGATCCTCAAGAGAGACCTAGTATGGAAGACATCATCGGTGAACTGGAAAAACTAGTTTAAGATAGGCTTGATAGGATCTGTTCTATAATTTTTAAGTTAAACTTTTTTCACTGCAATACCAGGAAGTAAACGTCTCCAGAGATAGAAGGATAGCCCCTACCCCCTTCCACCACTAACCCAGTTATGATAGTGAAACGTGAACTGCGTGGGTAACGAGAACCGAGATGTATCCTGCGTTGCCAGTCTCACTCTACACGTACTATATTCGATTAAACTAAAAAACTCCATTTTATATTTTGAAGTAATTTCAGGATGTCAGATTTGAAGAGTACGGTCATGCGTACATGCGTACATGCGTCTTTGGTAAATACGCCTCTGTTCTATATAACTGTTATAGGAGGCAGTGTGTTCGTGTGGTAAGCGCGTTAGACTCGCAATCCAGAAGTCGCATGTTTCCATCCACAGTCCGGAGGTCCTGAGTCCCGCTATAACCACTAGAGGGATCTGTTTAATGTTCTCCCTTGTTCAACTCCTCTACCCCGCTTGTCAATAGCCAACTGGTTTGCCTCCTGCTAAGCTGGATTTTTCATCGTGTTACGTTTGAATTGAATCATTTGTTTCTAGTTATTTGAGTGGGGTGCCTGTGAAGTAGCTGGGTAGCCAAGTACCCTTCTATTATAAATACGACATTTACATTCGCCTTTTTTTCTGCAATCAGTATAGGTTCGTGGCTGTCGGTACAGTAGTAAAGAATTAGCAGTGATGAAACTGTAAGAGCAGTCTCTGAACAAGTGAAGTATCCATGTTTATATTCCTATAAACATGAAATTTTGTTCAATTCAGTTAGGCGGCTGCCGCACCTTAGTCTTAGTACTAATACCTGGGATCACTTGATTTAATGTCGGCATCATACAGCGGTAGCTTCTAAAAGTAGGTAACAATCTTTGAAGTGAAATAAAATGCATATTATCCTTACTTTACTTTTTATTGTTCTGTAGCACTTATAGAGATAAGCTCACACAAACATTCCAAAAATTCGGACATTTCAGGGACCGCAGGATAGACGGATGGAGGGATCATTAGAAACAACTGGAGGGCTAACAATTCCCCGTAAACGATTGTGTCTTGAAAAGATCGATAACCTCTCCAAACAAAATGCTACAAATAAATAAGACACTGGTTAAGAAATAATAAGGTAGAACAAGGAATCAAAAAAGAAGATTTAGAGAATAGAAGGGAAACTCAGTCATGCATATTACGTTGACCACCAATAAAAGCGGGGCCAATAAGATGTCCAAGTAGTCCTAAGATTAGTGTTCCGTACTTCATCAAAGGGCAATCACGATCCAATGCTTATTTAGCTCTAAGAAATGTGTAGACTCGAAATAAGGAAGAGGTATCTATTTTACTATTAATCATTTCTTTTTGATTTGGGAAATATTCATAAGTTCGTTTTCAGGTTTAGTTTGCATACTTAGGTGGATCCAGAAATTTTTGATACAAAGGGTGACCAATCTTTTCCTACGTTTTAAATTTATAACTGGGAATTATCAGCTCTCACTTCCGACACTACCTGCATTTCACTTGTTAAAAAATTTAAATAACATATACTTTAAGCTTAGAGGTGAATTGTTGTGTATTCGAGTTTGCAATTTCAGTTGAAAGTCAAGTAAGTCAACAATCCGCGGCCGTGGCCTAAAAGATCCATTTAAGCGGGGAATGTAACATTAGTGAAAAAATTTTAGTAATAATAGTTTTTAAAAAGTAAGCGATCGTAGAACTCTTCCTTTAAACTTTAGATCCACACGAAGAAAGTTCTATGAAATCGTTTGGAGTGGTGTGATTCATAATTTGATTGGACAAATCAACAGTAATCAAGGGCGGTTCAATAGGAAGTCCATTAAACGTCACGAACTTTCTTTTGGAGTTTGCAGTTCCGATTTTTCGCTTCTTTCTGTTCAAAGACCGTTCAAACACTTGCTCCGCACCTTGGCCATTTTCAGGAACCAGAAGAAACTCATTTTCAGTTGGCTTTGTTTGATTCCACACTTCCTGAATTTCTCTTTCTCGTGTTTCAACTGGTACTGAACGTCCTTCGAAAGTGGCCGTCTGACACGAGGGAGCTAGATTAGGTTTGATTCCATCCACAGGGTTGATATAATACTCCGAATTCGAGTTAAAATTGTGCAAACGAACAAACCATTTTCTATCATTTGGCCGGATTGCCATAGAGCTCGGACTGCGCATGGCTTGTGGGCCTTCACGCGTCGTATAAAGTATAGTATCGCTCAAAGAAGCTTCATTCATGTTTTGTGAAATACCTAGAGCGCTGAAAACTTCTTCTTCGATGTCTTTTTTTCGTTTTTCCCTGATACACTCGTGGCAATACTTAGAGCCCATGATTTCGCAGAACTGCCTTCCTTGGGCTGCGTCAAAAAGACAATTGTAACAGGTCGCCGTGTTAGTGTAGTCGAAAAAACACGACGAAGGCGAACGGTTATATGTTTCTGCTCTGGAACGAGCGAAAACACCATTCTCTAACCTCCAATCTTTCCTGTCTTTTAAATCCCCGGTGCTAAAGGGTCTTTGTTCTCCCATGACTTCAGGATCAGTCAGCGTATGCCTGCCCTTACTCCTTTTCGCTGACGCCTTTTTCGGCCCAAGGAAAAATTCACGTTGAAACATTGTGGTAGGGAGGATAGGAACCTCAAAGCTCCATTACCGTGGAACTTAAGTCAGACTGTCTGGTAACTAATCCTATACAAGAACCTTGATTGCACTCACAAACGATAGCCTCTCGGGTAGTTGCTACTTGACAAAGCCCAGCACACACAGACAAAACGATACGCGACTGAAGTCCACTCAAACAGTTTTCACCGTGGCGACAAGCGAACAACGTTTTCAATACTTTTTGTTTACTTTAGAAAAGTTCCTATTTATCGCGTCTTTGAATTTCATTTTCCAGTCTATTAACAGCTAAGTACCATTTAGTAAGCTCTCACATTTGAAGCCAACCTTTGCCAAAGAACAAAAAAGGAGGCTTAGTGGAACACAAAGGACATTAATCTTTCATTTGTTTTCGATATAGACATTGTAATAATATTGTCTTGTGTGGAAGCTAACTAACGTCATTCTTTACTTTCTTTCTTATTTTACAGAAAATAACTGAGAAAAAAAAGGTTACCGGAACGCTTTCAAAATTTACCCAGCATTTTCTCAAAAAAAACTTAAACGGATTTTGGAGCGCAGTATAAAATGAAGTTTTTAACCATGCAGTTAATTACACCTCGATCAACTAGCCTTCAACTCGCTTCAATACGTTTAATATTGTTAAGTCGATGTCTTTACCAATGGTTCAAGATATCAACATTCGTATAAATGTTGTAATGTTGAGCATTTTACTGAGCATTTTATTGTTTTTAATTTTGTAATTAAGCGGTCTAGCCTGTGTAGCATTCGTTTGTATTAGTTTCATTCAAGAGACGATATTCTCTCTTGTTTCATTTTAGCCGAAGCAAGAAGCGCACCAGACGCGCGAGGTCATGAATCAACAAAAATGGAGCAAAAAATTAGGAGCCCCTAATACTTTTAATCCTTTTTACCGCATGGGCCTGGCGCGCGTCCCGCGACTGCTACACAAGCTTTCATCAGCCGCGATCACGATTCATACTCAATGAATGACAGAAGATGGGTTTCTTTCAAAACGATGATAATCTATAACTAATTCTGATTACGCAAACCTCGGTCCCAACAGGTACCAGCTTTCCCTGGCAACGGCGACTATAGAGCGTTTTCACATGACGTCACGGTCATGGCGGCCATGTTGGTGTTTTAAATCAATCCTGTGCGAGTTGAACACTTTCTAAACGTTTTCAATTCTTCTAGTCGATTTGCATACTAATTGAATGCTTGCCACGTGAGTGAAAACTCTCTATAGAGTGATTTCACATAACGTCATGGGGACCACATTGGTGTCCCAAAACAATGAAACGGCGGCCATGTTGGTGTCCCAAACTAATCCTTTGGGAGTTGAACTCTTTTCTTATGCAAACACTCTCTTTTGCTCCAATGAATATGCATAGATTCTGGCCACATAAGTTATCTGTGTTGTTCGAAACCTGGTTAAGAGTTCCAGAAACAGAAAAAAAGTGATCTACCTTTGTGCTCAAATATTAAAAGTTTCTTATGTTGAAGTTCTTTTCTGCTTCTAACTAACATTGTTGTTCATGTTGGTAAGAATGAACAAAACTAGTTAATACTTGTAAAAATTTCTAGATATTCCTGTTTATTTTTACTGTAAATGATTTTTAAATGAAGTTTCGCTTAGTGATATCAATATACCGTATCAAGAGACTATAAAGGGGACAGATAGGGCATCCCCCATACACACCCTATTCCAAAGGTAATTCGTCTCTAGTTATTTTTAGAATCGGGATAAAGTTTCCTCGCGCGAGGCGTGGAGGTTTCGTGGAGGTTTCGCATGAGTAAACGCCGTGCAAAACATGTCGGGCGAAAGGCAATGAAAGCGTAAAAAGATCGAGAGCATTCCTGAATATTGAAGCGAAATGAGTCGGCGCTCACCTGGGAAAAAGGAATAGCTGGACTCTTTGACAACCCGTGAAATCAGTTTAACTCGAAGTTGTCGTAACCTCAGTGCTTTAATAAAACGAGAAATTTCGCCGGTCTATTGAAACCGGTCGTTTGTACAAATAAGGCAAGTAGGACGCCAAGTGTTATTTTTGTTGAATAATAAAAGCTAATAAAGGAATAAATATCAAACCAGAAATTGCTCTCTTCAAACTGTAGATTATAAATGATCCTGAGAGAATATTCAGTGTGTTAAGGATTTCCCTGCTGTACTGTTAGCTCTATACAAGAGAGGAAGGGCGATTCTTTTTTAATTTCCGTTTCGCTGACACAGCTTTCGCAGAAATCTCGCTGTAGTCGTTCGTCGACAAAAAGAATAGCATAATCGCTCTCCGCGTCTTCCCCCATTTTGTTCCGCGTCAATTCGTGGAGGACGCGTGGCTCTAGCGTGGGTCGTCCACGCGGAATACATTCGCGCTATGTGATTGGCTGTTGTCCAATCCCCCTTGGGATCTGCCGTTCTAAAAATAACTCGAGACGAATTACCTATGGAATAGGGTGTATATGGGAGATGCCCTCTCTGTCCCCTTTATAGTCTCTTGACCGTGTTTATTTGAATAGGCGCCCAACCTCGAATTAGCGCCCACCTCGAATAAGCGCCCATCCTAAAGGCGGAAAAAGTTAATAAGCGCCCAGCCTCGAATAAGCGCCCACCCACACACCACCCCACCCCACCTCCCTCCCACTCCCACTCAAACTCAAATAAGCGCCCACCCACTTCCCCCTAGCACCCCAAAAAAGGAATAAGTACTAGACTTCCCCGGACTTAACCAGACATTTGCATTTTTAAGAAGTATATCATAACCGAGTAAACACATTTAGAATACACCATACGAAGGGAATCGATTTTGAAATTTAAGGTTATCAAAGGTAAGCGCAAAGTTACAATTGTCTGCCAACTTTAGAGAAGTCATAAGAATATTGTTGTATTTTTCTATATAGTGAATATGCCGTTGGTTTTTTGCTGGTTCGGCTGCTCCTGTTGTTATGGTGTTTTTTTTTTTAGCAAAGTTACGATGGCATTAGAAAAAGTTTTTATACGCTACACCAAATACTAATAAGATAAATTTTTACATTCAAATTGAACTTGTTTGTTTCATTTAAGCTTTTTGTTATTTTTTGCAAGTTATAGGTGATGCGTCTGTGTTGGGGTTTGAGTTCTCGTCTCTGATTCAATCATCTGATTTTCATACTTTATGGACTTGGTCTGGCCAGTTTTATTACTGTCCTTGTTTTCGCCGCCAATGTAATTTACTGCAGACCTTCAACCGGAAACGCAGAGGCAAGAAATTTAATATTGTAGTTAAAATGCACAAAAGGGAACAATTTTCCTTTCTCCGAGCGTGCACATAATCACAACCAACCTCGTGCCCAGGGCTTCTTTTCCCGTAATAAATGGAAAAGCCCTGGGGACGAGGCTGTGAATAAAATCAAGAAAGCTAATAAACAAGACAAGATCACTTAGACTGTTGTTGATGGTTCACGTTGGTTTACCAGTTTTCTGATCACATTGTCGCTCCCAGGGTCTCCGTTTCGGGAGAAAGAGAGACACCATGAGAACAGTACATACAGTACAACACAATGCAATTCAATGCAGTTCAGTACAGGCGCAGCACAACGTACACAGCACAGCACAGCACAACACAATACAATACAGTACAGCAGTACAGTACAATACGATATAATACAATATAAAACAATACAGTATAGTATAGTATTATACAACACAATACAATGTACGAGATTATGAACCAAACTGGAGAAAATAAAATACAATTACAATTACAAAACAAAAACAGAACAAACTTTAACCAACCATATAAAACATAATGGTAACTATATTTACTTAGTACGTTTGTTTACTAAAATAATAATATTTGTTTTTACCAAATTAGAGAGACCGTTCTTATGTCCACGAGTTTTGCCAGAACATTGCAGTGATCTGTGGCAGACAACGTACTTCAAACGAGACAAATCAGCGTTAAAAGATCTGAAAGACAAGGTGTTGGTTTGCCCCTATTATAAAAAAGGCAGCCTGTGGAGACCTCGGGATGACTTGGGATGGTATTCCTGTTGTACATTATTTACTGTAGTGAAACAAGTACGCTTGAGTCCAATCAGATAGCCTGGTCTTTAACTGTGGATCGTTTACAATAAACAACTTTTCAAGAGAACTTTTTAATAAGCATACACGGTCCCCTCCAGCAGGCTATAGTGAATCAGGAGCTGATTCGAACAATCAGTTCCAAAACTAGAATTTTTATGCTGATTTCTATGCTGTTTTGGATGCTTTACTTCGTGTTGCTACTTTATTGTCATTTGTGTATTAATTTTTAGAAAAAGCATGATTCCCTATTCTCAGAGAGCAAGCTGGTCTCATGCTGGGTATTCCCTCTTCATCTCGGAAATAGTAGCCAGGGACTAGATTATACGTCTGCGACACGCAGGCTAGAACAAGTAAAAACGTTAAAGCTAGAGCAATATTTGCTTCTTCTGTTTCAATGAAAGTTGACAGATTTCTCAAAGCCTCCTTTGAAACCAATAACTCCCAGTTAACGTTATTTCACTGGTCCTTACGTTTTTCTGTTTTTATGGGATCAATAAATCATTTTAAACAAAAATTTGTTTGTTACAGATTCTACAAGTATTATCGAATTTGCTTTGAACTAAAATTGGCTGTTTTGGAAGCTTTGTCGTGTGGAAGCTCAGTTCAGTAGGTGGAAAAATTCGACGAATTACTCGGTTAACTTCACGGCCAGAATTTTGAAGTTCCATGTATCAGGCGGGTTCCTGGAAATTTTAGCAGGGCTACGACCACTACAAGCACTATCGAAACTGGGTTTTCGAAAACACTTCTCGATCCTCTTGGAGGCCGTAAGGGAGCATGTTTGACTGATTTGAAAACTTCTGCGAGTACTAATGACACTAATATTTGCAAAATTCTGCCTCCTGCGTGAGATGAAGACATTCGTTGCATGGCAACGCCCAAAATAAAAAACAGTCCGTAGTTAAACAAGGACAGGAGCCTTGGAGCGAGCAACTCTCATACTAGTCCTATGTCACTGCGTTTTTGTGGACCGTTTTATTTTTTGATACATTTTAGAGCACTTTTTCCCGCCAAAATGAAGCTCCACTCTGTTCATGAACGCATTATAAATATATAACGTGACAAGGGAAAAATAAAAGTCATTAAAAGGTCAAAAATGCCACTGTTAGGGTTTTTGGTTTTGCTGACAGGTTTGCGGGACCTGAAAGATATTCTAATTTCCCCCTTAAAATCGTTCTTCAAAAAATATACTAGTCAGTGAAAACGCCGTGGAACGAGTACATGGAAGTTGCTTGCTCCGAGTTATGGACTCCTGACAAGGACGGTTGCCCTGCCGGGCCGAACGGGGAGTGGGGGTTACCGGGGTCGCTTGCCTAGACTTACTGTCTCGGCTTTTAGTCAAACAAAGCTAGTGTTTATTTGACCTGATATTGTTAATGTCAAGGAAATAAGAAGCTTTTCTTGCTATACAGTAAAAAGAACATCGCTTACTTAAATACATTGGAAACGATTATTGAAGCAAGTACTGCCCGGTATAAAACAAGATGCGACAAAGCTATTCGAGGCTAGGGACGTAAAATTCCCGCACCTTATAGCTTTCACCTATGTTGCGTGCAAAACGTTATTCTAACTTGTTGGCACTGTTAGAGTGAAATAGTCAACTATCAAAAGGCTTCAAATCAGTCCAGCTAATATCTCAGAGTCCAATTTGCTGTTATAACAGATTTAACTGAATTTATGCACACTATCTCACAAAGACCACCTACGTAGCCAACCTTTTCAACCAAGAAACAGATAGAACGAGGGTAAAACGGCTAAATATATCTAGATATCTGTTACCTACGTTTGGAGCACGACTGTAAAATGTTCCTTTCTAATATATTGTCAGCAATATATATTGGTAAGTTTGCCAAGTATTTCCGATAGCCTTCCAATACTCAAAGAGAATGTTATCTCTAGAATTATAATGCAGACACGTTCGCAGTCGAATACAAGAACTGTTTTAGCTACATCACTTTATGCAACCTGTAGAGTTAAGGAAGCAAATATGTCGGGCGTTTTGGGAGTGCTATTTCTCCTCCTTGCAGCAACTGCTGCTCTGAAAACCGTCTTCGATGAAAAACAAGACCAAAAAGATGCAGCCGAACCTATGGAATTCATCAGCATTCCTGCAGCTTTACAGGATGTAAGCAAAGATGATATCGACGAACTTTATTCTCAACGTGCAGACATAAACGGTAAGAAAGCTAAAGAGATTAGAGAGCATCTGAGATGTTTTGGGTGAAAATTATCTTTTTTTCTTGCCGTGCAGAAAGCATTCCTTAAAATCAACGGAGAAGATTTATAGAATGAACTTTCCGGGGTAAGGGTTGGGGGGAGGGGGGGCCCTCCTACAATGGCCTGCAAGGGAGGCTCCGCCCAGGGTTTAGGCATAAAAAAGGGTAGATATTTCAAGGGTAAGGGGTTACATTAGGGACGGAGCCTCCCTGTCAAAATTTTTTTTATTTTCCCTCTCCCCCCGGGATGTGCATTTGTATGTTATTCCCCCGGTTATTCCATGGTGGCAGACACATGATCAATCCTCGCGTAGGAGGTGGTAAAGACAAAGATGACGACGATGAACGGATACTGAGGATTAAAATATATGTGACAGTGGACAAGCGTCAGGCAAGGACCTTTTCTAGTGAATGCATCATTCAAGAGGACTGAACAGGGCGCCCAAGGTCTTGAACCCGTTTTGCCATCAGGGTGGCAAAATGTAGGCTATTATTCCAAACTACGTTACTGGCTTCCGGACTGGATTGCAGTCTTAGAATTGCATTTTGACGAGGTTTTAATCATTCCTGGAGTGGAGAGGTGAAAAATTTAAAACTTGTTTAATATGACACACAGGAGAACATAAAACGTTTTTAAACTTTATTTACGTGTCAGGATATTTAGCTTACAAGCTTACTTCTTTTCTCTTTGACTCATTTGCAGATGCTGCAAGCGTGGAGAACGAGATGAACGAAGCCTTTAAAGAAAACAGTAAAGATATCGAATTTGACGAGAGGGGCGAAACTTCTAACGAAGACAAATTAGGAGACATAGAAGGCGAAATGGAAGACGCTTCAAACGGAGAAAGTAAAGTTGACATAGCCCGGGGCATAGAAAAGACTTCTTTTGAAGACAGTGAAGTTATGGCAGAAGAGATGGACGGAAAGTTTGACGAAGATGGCAGATACATCACGAATGATAAAATGGACGAAAGTTTTAACGAAGACAACGAAGGTACCGCAGAGTATAAGATGGACGAAAGTTCTGAAGAAGATAAGATACCTGAAGAAGATATCGAATATGTCACAAATGATAGCATGGACGAAACTATTAACGAACATAGACATGGCCCCATAGACGAAGATCTCGAAGATGGGTACGCGCTAGGTAATGTACTGAGTTTTTTAACCTCATAAAAAAGAATATGAGAATAGTTTTAGCTACCCCTCATTGCTTCTAGCTAGGGTATCAATTTGGCCTCGGTAAATCAGCTTCTCAAGACTAAACGTTTCACAAGAACTGAAAAATTTAGATCGAAGCGCGGGTTTTGAGACTGACATGAAACTAAATTGCAATTCAATAATTTCTAAAGGGGTCACAAAACTCGTTTCTAAGTTATAAGTAACATAAGATAAATAAGTTAAATTAAGGGTGCTTTGACAGACTATGCCGTGGCTATGGTAAATGTTCAACAACAAAAGTCATTGGACGTATTTTGGTACAATGCATTACAGTGTCATCGGATCATAATTATCCTTTTTACATCATTCAGGGGCACCCAACGGCAATTTTCGGGAAAATATCTGTTCGGAAGACGATTTGAGAACTAGAATTTTCGGAACATTTGTTGTAAAATTTCTTGCTTGCCTGCCTCTCCTAGGATTTTCGAACATCTACAAAATGGTATAATTACCCATTTTAATCGGATATTTACCCTAAAAAAGGCCACCTAGAATTTTCGGGAGCCTTTTCCTGGCTGAAATTTTCGAAAAGGTAGGTTTTGATCCCTATTATTTTCGGATCACTAGACTTTCAGCTAGGAAATCCGAACAGATGAAAAGTTTTTAGGGGATAAAAATATGCCTATATCTACCGTTTAAATACTAAAATACGTTCAACAATGCTATGTTAAGTGGTTTTGAACTATATCCTCGTTGGGTGCCCCTGATCATTAATATCATGCACTCGTTCTGACAATTTTCCACATTGTTTTAACTTTGATTAGAATTTACCGTGGAGGAAGACGAAAATTTCCCTTATAGATTTGAAAATCAAAGAGACCCAGTACGCCATTGTGGTTTTGGGATCTACTACAACTCTTCTCACCAAGGGTGTTGTGGTACCAAGCATCGATACAACTTACGAACTCAGCAATGTTGCAATGGAACCGTAGTTAGCCTTTTCTACCTAAAGTGCTGCAATGACGGGAGCGTTACCTCGAGGAATTCTTCATGTAGCCTGCCAACCAAGTGCGGGATTGTAAGATACAACATCTCAGATCAAGGGTGCTGTACTGGGAGATCTCGCAATTATGTGTATGACCTAACCACCCAAAAGTGCTGTTATGGTCGTGTCTACCCTACTAGTATTCCATGTCTACCAATATGTGGTTACGGGTTCTATAACGCATCGTATCAGGGGTGTTGTGATCGCAGATATGTGTATTACCTGAGTAACGAGAAATGCTGTTATGGTCTTGTAATTCCCAAAAACGAGTCCTGTGTGCCTTCCTATAAATGTGGTAATATCAGGAACTACGATCCAACGATCTACGGATGTTGCGGCGGCGACTACTTGTACTTTTTGAAGTATAGGAAATGCTGTTATGGTCATGTAATTTCCAAAAACGACTCTTGTCTACCCTCCCGCGGATGTGGTTACTCAAGTTACAACCCCGCGACCCATGGTTGCTGCCAAGGAAAATTGCCGTACTCTTTGAAATATCAGAAGTGCTGTTATAGTCGTGTTATTCCCAAGAACGCTCCTTGTATCCCAAGGTGCGGTCACAAGAACTACAATGCATCGTTCCAAGGGTGTTGTGCTGGCAAATACATCTACTACCTGAATACTCATAAGTGCTGTTATGGTCTTGTGATTCCTCAAAATGATTCGTGTGTGCCTTTCCCTAAATGTGGCTACTTAAGCTACAATCCAGCGACGCATGGATGCTGCAATGGAAGATATCGGTTCTCCTTAAAGTATTATCAGTGCTGCTATGGTCGTCTCATTCCAAACAATGCCTATTGTGTACCGTACCGCAAATGCGGCTTCGTAAGCTACAACCCAACCATCTACAGATGTTGCGGAGGCCAATACCTGTACTTTCTGAGGTACAGCAGGTGTTGTTATGGTCATGTTATTCCCAGAAGCCACTCTTGTGTACCTTTCCGCAAATGCGGTTATTCAAGTTACAACCCCAAAACCCATGGGTGTTGCAAAGGTGGTTTCGTGTACTCTTTGAAATATCAAAAGTGTTGTTATGGTCGTGTAATCCCAAAATCGTACGCATGCACGAGTTACATCTGTGGATTGTACCCCTACAACCCACGAACAGAAGGTTGCTGTAGTGGCAGGCAAAGGTACAAAAAAAGGATCAAGAGGTGCTGTGATGGTCGCGTGATCTCCAAGAAATCCACATGCCTACCCAAATGTGGTAAAGTCAGCTATGATCCACGAATACAAGGTTGCTGTAATGGCAAGTACAAGTACAGCAAAACGTTCCAAGAGTGCTGTAATGGTCGTGTGATCTTCAGGATATCCACATGCTTACCCAAATGTGGTAAAGTCACCTACGATCCACAAAAACAAGGTTGCTGTAATGGCACGTACAAGTACAGCAAAACGTTCCAGAAGTGCTGTAATGGTCGTGTGATCTTCAGGATATCCACATGCTTACCCAAATGTGGTAAAGGCACCTACGATCCACGAAAACAAGGTTGCTGTAATGGCAAGTACAAGTACAGCAAAAGGTTTAAGAAGTGCTGTTACGGTCGTGTAATCTCCAAGAAATCCACTTGCCTATTATACCCAAATGTGGCAAAGTCTCCCACAATCCACGAATACAAGGTTGCTGTAATGGCAAGGAAAGATACAACAAAAGGTTTATAAAGTGCTGTTATGGTCGCGTAATTTCCAAGAAATCCACTTGCTTATCAAAATGTCGCACGGTGACAAACACAAGGTTGCTGCTGTGGCAATTCCAGGTTCAACAGAGGTTTGTGACTGACAAAACACGCTCTTGCTTGAACCGTGGATACAATTTGGCCATGCTTTTCTCATATTTCAATTAGCTTAGGTTTCATAGTGGTTTATAAGAACTGTTTTAAAATACGACTTATATCACGTG
Source organism: Porites australiensis (assembly GCA_022179025.1). Classification (NCBI taxonomy): domain Eukaryota; kingdom Metazoa; phylum Cnidaria; class Anthozoa; order Scleractinia; family Poritidae; genus Porites; species Porites australiensis. The sequence continues at coordinate 70,455 of BOPM01000771.1, forward strand.
ACACTAAGTTGTATGAAAATTACCAAAGAACCTTTTCACAACAGACGTTTTCAACAAAGCGAATGATGCTCACTGAACTGAGTTACTCGCCTTACTTGCACCTTTCGTGCTTGTTATCCCTTAACTTATCTCTAGCTCTGTAACCCTTAAAACAGATACATGTATCCATCATCCCTAGAAATTCCAATTACGGCAGGGAACGCGCAGGGAGATAAAAACATCTTTGCCAAAAATATAAAGTTACAGCATTTATGGTAGAGAATAAAGAGTCTGTATATGTAGCTGAAAATATGCAATAATTATCGTGCTTGTTACGGCAGAGGCCAGCGGCGATTTCATAAAGACTCTTTACAGCTAACAAAGAAAGAACTAAAAGGATAAGTACACAGGAAGTTTTAAATCATTTTATTTTTCTTTTGTTAGTCCTTTATCAGTTTCCCTTGTTCAAGGTTTTACCCTGTTCCTCTATTCCCTTGTTCTCCTGTTCAAATTATTTTGTATTGCAGCAAATTCGCGTAAAATAAAGTGAGGCGCACATTGTTTACAAAAGTTTCGCGTTAAATTGATGTATGTAAACCTAATTTTTGGAAAATTCGCGTTAAGTTTGTCTTCGTAAATTTTCTTCGCGATGTCAACGTGCATCGTTAATTTCCTACAATAAGGTAATTTATAGAATGTCAGTTTTAGCTAATCCTTTTCAGACAAGAAGCTTCACACCTCTGCGAAATCGACAACAAGCCAGAATTTTCGAAACGAAAAGTATTTTTGGTACTTTCCTTTTTGTTATTATGAAACGTTTGTGTATGAGTATGTATATACCTTGTAATTTTACGTTGTTCTCCTTGTTTTGTAATGGCCAGATGACTCATGCTAACAGTGAAAACTGGCGAAGGAAAACAACTTTGACAAAGTAATTAACTCGAAGGTTTCATGCTAACCACGCCGTTTGAACCAATAAGAGAAGACTTACTTCAGCATCAGTTTTCACCAAGCAGGCTGGTTTTCTGGCTGATATAAAACTGGGTGAAGCACTGAATTAGCAGAGAATTGTATCAACGCAATAGAGTAAAAAGGAGGTTTCACTCCCAACAAATGAAGTTCATCGAGTGAGTCAAGCAAGCAGTGTCTTTGCTGACAGCCAAGCTAGTCCCCGTCAAAAAGACCTTCTAACGAGGCAAAACTTTATTTCATCTTGCTCGAATCTGCTGGCAATAAACTGCCATTCTACTACAAAACAACGTTAACTTCTAAAATGTTCCTTTTATTATCGATGTTCAAGGTTAAGATAACCTTCCTGAACTATTACCCTCCAAATCGAGTTCGAATTTAATATAAAAAAGAGTTGTTTCAATGAAGGCTATATAAACTGCAAAATTATGGATCAGCATTCATTCTTTCTCATTATAACAAAACTAAATTCACTCTACAATAAGAGAAAGGATTCAAACAGAGTACAGAGTGGTAACATATTCAAGCGCTTTTCGAATTCCGTGGGGTTATCCAGGGATCCCTCCCAAAATTCTATCACGTGAAATGGTTAAAACAAACTCCTTCGTTTGTTTGAACTTACAGATCGATGAAATCCTTTAAAGTGACTATAACTGACTATTTCTAGTGTTTGTTCGTTTGTCCAGTTTTTTTTTAAGTCGAAAAAACAACATTTGACCCTTAAAGCTGATATAGCCGAGCAGTAACATAAGATCTCTGCCCATATCACTCATATAGGTAATGATAAGGACCGATTTGATCTCCAAGGATGAAATCACTATCTCGATTGGCAAACAGTTTCTCCTTATTATACTAAAAGAAAATTACATTTATGGGCATCATTTTGGAGAAAAAGCAATATTGGGGCTTTAAATGTCAACCCTAAGTTTGCTGGTTTTCTTTGAGCATTCCTTTAACTCAAATGAAAGACAAATAGCTTCGACCCTTCGTAGTAATTTTAAATCATCTGCTTAACAGAGAGGGTTGTGACTAAAGTGAACGCAATGGAGAAGAAATCATTATGGAATTTTGTCGCTTTGCAGTTACGGTGAATTTATTCTTCTATACATGAGACGTACTATACTACTCTTTGTAAAATTGGAAAATTAATTATATTTAAATCAAACATCTATGCAATGGCTTTAGCCTCGGGCAGGAAGCCTTCCCAGTGCTTGATAAGCTACAAGAAAACAAGATAAAAAGAAAAGAGTAAGGTTATAATTCACCGTTTTTTGTTTACCACCTGTGAAGTTTTGCAAAACTATTGTTTCCACAAGACCATTTCTGACTTCTTATAACTCTCACTTTCAAAACGAGGCAAAGTGCAAAACCTTTCTTGTGAGAGTGAGTTTATTTGCATGAAAATGAAATCCCGTTTTCATAACAATAGCTTTGCCCTAAGCTTCGTCTTGAAAAGCTTTGGGTAACTTGGAAATAGCCCATTTCTACTGGGTATCACATTCGTCCCAAGACAAATTAAAGATAATGCTTATCCAAATTTTTCTTGTGGGTAAACGAGGTGTATGATGGGCAATGCGAAAATGCACATGGAAGAGAGGATGGCACAGTGGTGTGGGCACTGTGGACTTAGCTTCAATCTCAGAGTTGACAAGCGCCCCGAGTTTCACTAGTTTTCTTGTGCATGGAGCTCCACTAAAGATACCACACACCAACTCCTCCCTGCACAGTAACAATTTACATACCTGTTGCTGGCTTTCCATCATTGCTTCTAGGTACTTGATAATGGCTTCACGGAAATCTTTCACCCGGTTTTTCTGTGGAAAAAAAACAAAAACACCTCGTTAGTCTCGAAAAAAGTAAAACCAACAAAGACAACATCAAAACGATTCATATCCGTAATACAGGGGAACATTCCCTGCTTGATGAGCAAGACACTACTTATGTTAACCCTTTCACTGCCAAAGTAAGCCACAGACAAACTTTTAAAATTACATTTAGTAAACTACTGAAGAACAAGTTAAGGTACTGCCAGCAAGGTTACGTTTGAATGGTCACATCATAGGATTTTGTCCACAGACTCAAAAGTTAGAGCCACTCTCTGAAGTAAAAGTGTTTATTCTCACTTGTGGTAGCTTTGTTTATCACACACTGATTTACTGCAGGCTACTTTGTTTTGATGTCTTTTGCTCTCCATGCAATGACCATGAAGTACAGTGGGTCTTTCTTACCTCAAATCGTGCCATCTCCTTTTGAATTAGTTTTGATATTTTACCAAAGTCTTCTTCTCCCTTCTCTACCTTGTGTTCCCACTGTAAGTAAATATAAAGAAAGATAACTCTTAAGAAAAAAAAACAACAACGAGAAACGATCAGAGCAGTAGATACATGTAGCAAAAGGCTTGCAGATGCACTTGCACTTTTCTCCTCTGAGGAAACAATGATGACCATTATTTTGCGGTCTACAGGTCTAGAATCTCTGAATAATAATAATAATAATAATAATAATAATAATAATAATAATACTAATACTAATACTAATACTAATACTAATACTAATACTAATACTACTACTACTACTACTACTACTACTACTAATAATAATAATAATAAAACATAAAAGGTTAGTTAATCCATAATTTTCACCTCTTTGACTTCCTCCTGTGCTTGTGGCAATTTCTCATTTTTTGAGGCCAGCTCCAATTTGACCAGTGCTTCCCTTTTCTTGGTCAGCATCTGCTGTGCATGCTGCCAGTTGCTGTAGGCACGAACACGCTCATTGAAGCTTGCCTAAAAGAAAAAAAAAAGTTTGTCACTTTTTGTTACAGCTTTTGACTAACACTTTGGGTTTACATACAGCTGTAACTCAGTCTTCAGGTGAGAATGCATTATTATTATCTATTATCTTTTGCCTACAAGGTTGATGATTGGATGCTCTAAAAATAACAGAGAAACTATCTGAGAAAATGCTTTTGAACAAAAGAAAAAGAAACCTGGGTCAAGCACTAATCAGCCTTCAAACAACTGGGCCGAGAAGTTCATACTCACCTTGACAGCTTGAATCAAGCCAATGTAGTCCTTTAACAGTTCAGCCAATACATAAAAATCAGAGTCCGCCTACAAAAAAAAGAAAACGAGTGATTCAATGAAACTGATAACAATTCTCTTATTCTTGCAGGATAGTATAGACAGTGTTAACCCTGTTAGTCCCAATAGTGACCAGCAACAATTTTCTCCTAACAATCCCCATACATTGCCAAGAGATAAGGTTATAAAACAAAGATCACCAAAGAGAAAATGCCTTGATCTTATATTAAATTCTCTCAAGTAATTCTTAAAGGAAATGTGTGGAGACCAGCTTGGAGAATTTGTATGTTGATATTGGGACTTAAAGGGTTAAGGTGCTACAATGGTCTAATACTGACAACTAGCTGACAGGTCAGATCTAAAGTTAATTACAATCTTGTGTATACCTGGCCTAAATGAAGCTGTTCAATTTTCTCTTCAACTTCAGCCAATTGGGAAAGTGCACGGGACAGTGTAGCATGCTCTTCTGCATTACCTGTAAAATAAGGAAAAAAAGAAAAGAAAGGATATAAGAACATCGCTTTGTGTGGTATTCTCTTTTAGAATATAGCACAGGCTCTACAACGAATGAACTGAACCCACTCTTAAAGTTCTATATAAAGTTCTACAATGTATAATGCAGATTTATCATCTGCTCTTTTATAAATCAGAGTGCATATCAAGGGGGCTCACAACAGCTTTTAGAATGTTATTAGAAGTACTGTGGTAAAATAAAACTGTAGGTTTTTCACCACAATCTACTTACTCAGCATTGCTGTAGACTTGGCAAATGCAGCAGTTGAAGAACTCAAATCTAAGTGCAGAAACAAAACAAGATAAATGTTAAATTGCATAATTTGCCATTACTTTCAAGGACAATTTGATAAATTCCAAATAAGAAAAAAGTAGCTGTTGAGTTTGCTTAACAGAATTGGTAGTTTGCAATGTACAGTGTATGTATTCCAAACAAAGGAATTTTTAAATCACAAATCTTTGAAAAACGATTCAAGTCTGTACTGTATTTCTTTGAAAACACCCAAATTTGAGCAGAAACTTGCATAAGACTTGAGCAGCGTCTAAAGTTCTCTTCTTGCAAAAAACGCTGTGGGGGAAACTAATAATATAAACTTAATATTTGCAAGACATTGCTTCCTTGTAAGGTACTTTTCAATGCTTACAACTAACTGAATAAAAAAATTGAAAATTTTCTTTTCTTTTTCAATTATTGTACACCAACCTTTGCGCTGTACAAAAAGCATTTCTATACTCTGATGAAGTTTCTTAAGCTGCTGGTCCAGAGTTTCAATTTGCTGCTGCTTCTCCTCAAACCACTGCAAGTGAACGTTAATCCATTTAGAATAAAAATTAATATTCAGACACATCTGCATGTGCATGAAATTTACACTTGTGTGATTAGTGCAGGGCCATGACTCAACATCAGGGCCTGCATGCCAAACGCATCCCAAGAACATGGAACGATTTTGCAAAAACCTGCATAACAGTTTCTAAAGTGACACTGACCACACTTAACAAGAATATGTTTGTGGGCTGGCATTTGCTTGCTTGTAATTAATTAGTTGTGTAAATTTCATTCTCATAATTTTGATAATCATAACTTTTGCAGTACATTGTATGTATAATAAACTTCAATTTGAGGGTTTAGTTAGGAAAGGCAGCTTAGATGCCTTGGATAGCTTAGACACCTTCTTGGGTATACTTATAATAAAATAGAAAGACATTTTTACTTCTGATGTTTACTATTAATAATTAAATTGAAACATACTTGATCAGATTCAGACATCTTTGTGGTGAGATGAAACATGGTGTCCCCCACGGATTTGACAAAGCGCTTCAAACCTCCACCACTAAATGCTGCAGTGTCTTTAGCTCGGGGCAACTAACACACAAAAAGCAACAAACAGATTAACAAATTGAAATCCAATAACGGGTGCTTTACCACATACAATAGAAAGTACTGCCTTTGATAAACAATAAGAGATGCTTTCTGTCTGATGATCAAAATATTATTTACATGTACACTCAAGAAAGATTTAACGCATGTGAAACTTAAATATTTCAAAATGAAGTTGGTTGTTACACACTAACAATATATTAATGACGCCCTCTTGGGGGGGCCGGGGGGTACATATCTCCCTAGTCTGAAATTCATTATGGTTGTTTTCTATTTTGAGGAGTAGGACATGTCCTTGTCAGTATTTTTTTAACCCATCTTTATGTTGTTTTTTTGCCTTTTCATTTAGTCTGATGTTGCTGTAGACTTTCTAAAAGTTCTTTATTATTTTTTTCTGGTTGGTTATGCCATTTTAAAGGACTTTTCATAACTGTTTCATTTTTTCACCGGTCCAAAATTCTATGGGTGGGACCTCATGATAATTGACTAATAGGACAGTGAGTGATATTTCACGCTTCTCCTGACACAGCATACATGTATGTCAATCCTTTTTTTCCAACGTGAATTTACAATATGATTCAAATCCATTCAGGCGAAACAAGTCGACCTCGAGACTTTGTCGTTCGCTAGGTCGCTGCAAGACCTCATGCACTGAAGCTCATTTCCCTCACTTTTAAGAAATTAAGAGAGGTCGACTTGAAACAAGTGTGATGTTGCTCTTTAAAGGCCATGTTGCTTGTTGGAATTTTACCCCAACAGGCTAGGGCCTTGTCAACAGTAGTTTAGTTTTGTTTCTGCAGGAATATCCTTTTTTCCGCAAATCTTTTTGTGGAATGCGAGAAAAACCACAAAAATTGGATTCAAAAAAACATAAAAAACTGCCACAAGGTACATGTACATGTAACTGAACTGGAAAAAATTAATCATAAAATCATTTGAGGTTGGAATTTATAGCAAATAGAAAAAAAGTCAACTTAAGCCAAACAACAGAGAAGGTCAAACAGTGAATCATTGAGTACCACATCAGCCTCTAAAAACTGTCGAAAGTCTGGATCTTCACGGAGTGTTGGATGCCGTGCTACTCTGTTTAGATATCTGAGGAGCAAAGACAGGAAGTACACTTAAGCTTGTAACATTACACACCGTAAATGACCTAATAAATGCCCACTTCCAAATAAATGCCTCTTATCCACATAACAAGTGCCCCCTCTACGCTGTTAAAATTGTCTTAGAAGCCCCTCTTTAGCAAACAGCCCCTGTCTAATAGATGCCCCCTTTGAGAATTACTCCAAAATACTAGGAATTAGCAAAAAGGAATGAAATCATTCAATTCTTTCAGTTTCTTGCTTGATTAACATAACAAGGTTATGAACAGCAGTTAATACTGTAGATGTTATTGGCGTTACATGTTGTAGTCGCCATCATCCCTACCTTTCCAAAGCAGCTCTTCTCTTGTTAATGAAATCCACTGGAGTATTTTCCTCACCTTTTCCTAACTTGACCATGGTCATTCCTATAATATAACAACATAACACAGCTGAATACGCTCAGAAGTCTACAAGTAAATTTCAAACTGGAGCAGGGTTGTAGCGAAGGGAAAGGCAGGTTTTTCAGTCAATTGCCCATTCAAAACATCCCCAAGCTTTGTTTTTCACAGTAATTTGAGTCAGTGGTAAGCTCTTTTTCAGCTGGTTAAAATAGCTGCCACTGAGTGCTTAGCAAAATCCCTACTGAAGTACATGTACACATACAGTGTGCATCCTTTTTGTTTTAAAAGGGGGGTAAGTTCAATAGGATTACGATGACTTCAATGACAGTAATGTTAGGTGGCATTTTTTTGCAAAACTCTTAAAGAAATTAATCTACAAGAGCCTACATGTATTTAAGGCTGCTGACACTTTTAGCATATTTTAGTTTTGAAGAAGATGGGTGGCAGGCATCAAAACTGTCAACTTCAACACTGAACGTTTTTTGCTGGATTAAGAACATTTTAAATTATTGAGCATTCTCAGAAGAACACATACAGCTCTACACATATTATAATCTCAGTAGTAAAATATTATTTTTCAATTAGCATAAATAATAATAATGCAATTCCACACTGAATGTCCCAGACTTTTGACATGTGCAGCTGTATTTCATGTACTTACCTACAACAGACTTCTCTGGGGCTGGAGGTACAATACGGCCTAGGTGAAGAAATTTGCTGTTCAGTCGCTCATGAAGACCAAGAAAATCACTGAATCTTCGCTTGACAGTTGTTTCTGCATTCTTGAATGTTGGCATGGTGGTCTAGAATGGAAAAAAAAGAGAGAATGTGCTGTATTTTATAACCATGTCTCCACAAACCTACCAAAAAATAATGATCTAACCTAAAATTTTCAGTTACTAAGTTGTATGTGTAAATTAATTTAACAGTCAATCACTGATATTACCTGATGACCGAGGTCATCTTTTAGCCATACAAAACAAAGCTGTGGTAATAAAACAATGTACTACCTCTGAAGTCTTGAACCAGTTTATTACAGACCTGTATATAATACATACAGCTGTATACAACAGTCCAGGTTCTAGCCTAGATACTATGGGTGCTTTCCATTCAACCAAAACTTTCTAAAATTTTGAAACACAAGCAAATGGTACTGAATTTTCCCAGAAAAGTTTCCAGAAGTTCTGGAAACTGTTGAATTTCTGAAATGCAAACCATTCAACCGAAAATTCTAGAAATTAAGGGAGCAAATTATTAAATGGAAAAAAAACTTATAGGAAGAAGTTTCAGAAAATTTGGAAGTACCTCGCGAGGTTGTCCTCTCTTTGAAAATTTGGAAAATGCTGTTCCATTTGTTACTGGAAGTTGCCAAAAATTCAAACCAGGCGTTTTGGTTAAATGGAAAGTGCCCTACATGCAAATATAAGCTGCATGGACAATTATGAGTCCATTTGGAACTATTCTTTAGTTATGAGATCTTTTCCAATAAAGGGTACACGTAATTCTGTACATGTACATTAAAAATAACTATGTTGGAGCTATACAGTAAATCTTTGTGAAGTCACTTTTATTTATATCCAATTTTTTTTCAAATTATATTACCTGTGTTGATACTTTGAACACCATATAAGAACTCATACCATCACCTGCATAATAAGAAATGACATTAGCAATAAACCATTAACAGGTAATAGGTAATAGGCTAAGTTAAATTTATCAAGTCATGGGAACAGCTTGTCAGTTGACTTTAGAAGTATAATTGTGATTCACAGCTCTCCAGTTGGGGTAAAGAAATTCAAAGGGATTGGATTAGCCTGCAAAAACATCTGTTTTTTCCTCCCTCTTTGCCACTGGGGACATTTCGAGTGGAGGAACTTCTGCGACTCAGCCACAGAAATTCCATACTGATGACACCTATCAATGTTTACATAATACAAGTCATCTGGTAATCATGGGGTTCCAATTATAAATTTGTCCAATTTTGCGTGTCTTCTGGTCGATTTTAGTAAAGTGTTGTGTTCATCTGCCAACAAGCTCCAGCAAAACTCAAATGCTTCTTCTGGAGAAGACTGTAAATAATTCCACAAATATTGACCGTTTTGTTAAAGATTCTTTGCATTTACATTTGACCTTTGCGACCTTTTGTCTTTTGTCTGTCATTCGTAAACAATAGCTAAAACAATTTAACTACTCCTTTGAACAATCAGCTCTTCTGACCAGATTCCGGACAGATTTACGTCATCAGTGTGAAATTTCTGTCACTGAGTTGCAGACGTTCCTCTGCAAGAAATGTCCCAAGCGGTGAAGAGTGAGGAAAAATGGATGTTTTCGCAGGCTAGGATTGGATGAGTGAAAAAAAAAGAAACTAAATTCCCCTATATTTCCTTGTAACACAAACAGAGAACTTGCCATTATGATGAGATTCAGTTAACCCTCTATTTCATGCACCCACAGATTTGATATAAATGTAAACCCTGAAATAAAATAATGAAATATTACTTTCACATACGTGTAAGTCTACACATACCAATTTTTTCAGGATCTGTAACTTTGATATCCATGTCAAAAGTATCAGTTTCTTCATCCTCTGCTTCTGGTTCTTTTTCCTAAGAACAAAACCGGTTGAGAAATTAGTTATACCCAATTTGCCTAAAAACAACTTGTCTACAGCAACATGCACTTGTTTGGTTCTTTGACATCAGCTTTCTAATGGGGCCAAACCCTGCGACAATCAGAGACATGTTGAGAAATAAAAAGGTATTCATGAGTTTTATTTATTGTTTTGCCACTGGATGGAAGGAAGTTTTTGAGACTGGTTTAGTTTAACAGGGTTTTCACAAAGAATTCGAGTAGCAGGAGAAAGGTGTAACTTTATGAGAGAATACTGTGAAAGAGGCTCCCTGTCTGAATAGAAAATAGTCACAGGCTATAGCATGTTAGCCGGACAATTCTGTGTAGTAAAAGGAGAATTCTTCAATCTCTGATGCCTAATGAACACTCTGGTTGCGGGCATCAAAGAGAGCCCGCCGTCTATTCTTTGTCAGCGGCACTCTATTAACTGTATATAGCGAGATTTTTCCCGAAATATCTGTCCACACTCTTGGAATGCCCGTGTTGTAACGACTAATATCCAAGGTATGTGGCTGCAAAGACCCTGATATTGAGTTTACAGTGTAAGGTCCATCTGATGTCACAGTAATCAAGTGAATGCACATGCAAGTGATACAACAATCATCATTACATTCGATTCGCAAGCACATGTAATTCAGGTAGGCAAGTACTGAACTACATGGGAGACTTTTCACTTTGCCTTGGTGGCCGGGAATCTGTTTACCCAGGAAACTAAAAGTTCAGCCTGATCTCAGCTAAATGCGGGACAAGTCTTTGGTAAGATACGAGTGCTAGCAAAGTCTAGAAATCGATGTAAATTAAGTTTATTCAGGTTTCATTGCAGTGCATGGCTTTTATATTTTTATATGTTTCCAAGCATCTTACATCCCATGTCAACTGAAAGCTTCAATAAGCTTTAAACCCCAGTGGTAATTTTTCTATTTCATATCAGCCACCTTTGGTCAACATACATAGATTGAATATTTGATTGAATAATAAGACTTCCTGCATGAAGGTGCACATGCATTACTATGTCTTGTATCTTGCATTACTGTTTCAATGTATCTTTGCTGGTGAATACAAACATCTCTACTTGCTCCTTACCATTCACACGCTAATTGAACAGTATCTAAGTAACTGCAAATATAATCATTGAATTAAATATGAGTCTTGTTTACTGTGTTGCTACATGTAAATCCAGTTTTCATGATCCACAGTGATTCCTATAAAGGGCATTCACATTCATATGAAAGTGGTATCGCCCGCACTTCCTAGCCAATGGCTACTGCTAGTTTAAAAAATACATGTGCAGGGTATGGGGGATGAGGCTTTGCCTTAACCAAAGTTTGTTACACTGATTTTACAACCTGAGGGTCAATGGAATGGGGATAAAATACTTGTATAAAATTAACCTATTTTTAAGGTTTGACAAACCTAAGAGTTATTCGAGAAAATGAAGATGGCTGCAGAGGAAAACATCCAACATGCATGTTTCTACATATTCTTGTGCCAAAAGAGGAAGTGAAAGAACACTAAATGCCATTCACAGTGTGTCTATTGCTCAAGTGTGATGCTGACAAAAGCAACCACTTTTAAGTTAGGGGTGAAGACAATAAAAAATAACTTGACTGTTGGGACAAAAAGTGATCACCACCACTTGATAGAGTTGATGACTTAATACAGGTCAGTTTTCCAGGACTTTGGAATGTGGCTGTTTAATTGAGGGTGACCCCCTAATTCAATTTTGCTTAATACAAGTTTCACTGCATAGCTCAATTAACCCTCGGATGTACAAGGGGGGGGGGATGCCACCCCCCCCTAAGGTTTTTCTGAGTTTTTTCCTAGAGGATAAGACATCAGCGCCTGACATTTTTAGTATCTGTTTGTTCATCCCTTGTGCACATTTTGAGATATGTTTAAAGAAGCTCAGTTGCTATGGTTATGAGATATGATGTCACAAGTAGCAGGTGGTCAAGCCATTTTTGAGTGAAAATACATGTTTTTTCAACTTCTTTCAACAATAAAAGTAAATCTTATAGCTAAAATCATGCAAAGTGCTTATTTATGTGTTATTTTTCATGTAAAACACAAAAAAAATACCATTTCTCATGGTCATGATGGTGGCCATGATCGCGACCATTGTTGGTAACACCACAGGCCTCCAGCAGCGCCACCACTCATAAAACATACTTCATCTTGTTAAGCAGATCAAAGGCTTTCAACTAAAGGCAAAATCTTTTCGAAATACTGCAACATATCAGAAACCCCGGGGAGGGGTTCCATCCACCCCCCTCAGCCCCCCCTTGTACCACTGTGGGGGTATGAGTTTGTGTGTATGTCCGAGGGCTAATTGCCAAACTAATTTCAAAAACTTAAAACTTCGACAGGATGGGTCTTAAAAATAAGGAAAACACAACCAGTTCAGGTGACTTTCCTAGTAATACGATTAACAACAGTAGTAGGCACAAACAAAAAGGACATAAGCAAGTCTGTTAGACAGGTTAATGGAATCACTTATTGTCTAAAACAAGGTGTTGTCATCCTTTGGCATTTTGTTGCATTTATGGCAAGGCTTAGCGTTCTCATTGCCCAACATAACAGATCTACCACAAGACGTTTACTTGAGAACCAACTTCCTCTGTTTAATAGGTAAAACGTCTCATGTACAGCAAGATTCAAAAGTAAAGCTTTTTTATGATTCCTAAAACTCATGACAAGTTATAATATTGTTGAATTTACCTTGATTTGGTATGAATACCAGAATATCCGATGTTTATTTTATTACTCGACTTTGAAATGATCATTGTCATTTAAGACCTTTCTTATCTATCAGCGGGTAATATAGCCCATTTAATTTAGTCATACAACATGGAGTTAATCGATCGATTTATGAATAGCACTACATGCACTGAGAAACAAGATACTAGCTTCCCGATGCGAGGCTCAAAAGGTCAACGAAACTGCAATCAAAACAACTCAAAAAACAGTAATAAAATGCACAATAGCCTCAAGTCTTACCTCAGCCTTTTCCTTCGAAGGTACCTGACTTTCTTCTTCACTCGGTTTCGAAAGGTTTGTCACATCAACAGACGCTGCGGCGGAGGTAGGCAGGTCCGACTTTTCCTCATCGGGTTCGGCGGCCCCTTTATCAGCATCTTGGGAGCTGTCATCAGGCTCTGGTTTGCCGTCATCTAGCGTGATTTCTGTGGTATCTCCGGTGGTAAAGGGATTGGAGTCTGCGGCCTCGTCCGTCTTGGTTTCGGATGTGTCAGCATCATCGTCGAAAAGAGCAGGAGGTTCTTCATGATCGTCCGCCATCTTGACTCTCGACGTAGTGTCACGTGGGTATAGCCTCGAGTGCGTGTACCAGAGTCGAATAACCACCCAGCCCCCGCTTTGTATTTAACTCAAGATTGCGTGACGTGGCGTTTTATAAGGTTGAAATGGGAAAAACGAACTTTGGTAAACGCTATTTTAAAATTAGCTTTCAGAATTTCTAAGTCTTTCTAATTCCTGTGGTTCTAAACTACCACCAGTTCACGACATGGATAGACGATCCATGGTTCACAACATCACTGAATTTACATCTTGTTTCTTTCTGTAAAAGCTATTTGCCGATGAGCAAAAATCGCTTTGTGTAACCCCACCTATTATTTTTTATCGACTTTGGTTCAATGCTTAAACCTCCCAACCTCGTCCCCAAGGCGCTTTTCCCTGGCGGGAACGAGGTTGTAAACCTCCCACCATCCTAGCCTGTGTACAGACGTCTCCCCTCCCTCAGAAAAAGTCAGGAGAAGAGTCTCTTCTCCCGATTTTTTTTCTGAGGGAGGGGGTACGTCTGTACACAGGCTACCACCATCCATGTTACGCCAAAAAAAACCTTATTCGCACCCATCTTGCTTGCCCTATCATGCTCCTCAGGTTTCGGGTGGGTTAGGAGGGGGAAGTAGCCAGTGTACTTTTGACATCCATTGTAGCCTTGAAACGTTTATTCACTGAAAAATTATATTAAATCAAATCGCAAGTGGGAGCGACTGATCAGCTTTCAGAGCGTTAACATCTCATTTGATAGCACTCAACCTTGGCTACGCGGAAGTAAAGGGCAACTATTAAGTATTAAGGGTCACTGAAGTGGAAGAACTTAAATTGCAAATCGGCCCGATCCGGAAACGTGTTTATTAGCAATAGGTATAGAAAGCCACGAGATCATACTAAGTTGACGCAATGTTTTCATAGTATTTATTACAGAGATATATTACCTATACCGAGCTAAGTCAAAGCTATCCACTGGCCTTGTGAGAAATTAAAAATTAGGGTTTCTTGACTTTGTCTCACATCTCTAGGTTCCACATAATTTTCTTCCAGCTTTTGATTTTCAGATCTCGCAATTTCTAACATCTTTCCTTAAGTAGTAATAAATAACCTTCTCGTTCTCTATGTCAAGTGCGTCGTACCCAGATTTGTTGTCGATCCCGGTTCGTCGACAAGAGATCTGGGCACAAGATTGGCCGGCGGACTCACGGAACTCACTGTGATAAAAACCGCGATACACATGCTATGAATTAAAACAACAACAACAAAACCAACAGATTTAAACACTACTACAACACAGTTTCTGTTGTGTCTACTAAAGAGGACTGGGAGTTTATAGCATCTAACAGATTTCGATTTTTAATAAAAACGAGAAAACTCACGGGAGAACGTGGTATAGACTCTTTTGACATTCCAATACTCACTTTCAGTTTTCACAAAGTCTGTCAATGCGATCTATAATCACTAATCGAACAGCTCATCTGAAAATTCAAATTCATCAGAATCGTGCAAACGAGCGAGCCGGGCTGTGGCATTGTTAATCACATCTTGTCGTATTCTCCAGTAAGGTGGACAAGCACTTCCGTAAATCTCAACTTGAGTATGTCCTTGCGGTGTCACTAAACCTAGAGCGAAGTAATCGTCTAGAAAACTAGCATGCTCCAGATAATACCGAAACAAAACGTTTGATGAGTCCACTTCAGAAATTACGAAGAAGTAAAGTTTAACAATGCTATCGTCATCCTCGTGGAACATAACTGGTTTGAAGTATTGTCCTCCCGTAAGCAGGCAAGATCCAATATCAGTGATTTCTCTGCCAAAAGCATTGATCCTTGCAACTTCGAAAAAATCGTCCCCTAGCGTAGTTCTTAACAACAAGATGCTTTTTACAACTTTTTCCGCGTCGTGATATTTGTTTTCTCTAATCAGCCGACTCATTTCAATAGTAGCTGCATTTAGTATACCAACAACTTTTGATTGGCAACTTTCAAGTTCTGCCTTGGAGTTCAGTCCATGTAGTTTCTCCTTCAAGTTCTTCGCGTGTTCAAGTTTCAGCAAAAGTGTTTCCAGTCGGTTATCCGTTCCCATGTTTTGATCTCCGTGTTTTGACGCTGGGACATTTCCATTATTATGATTGTCTGTTAATTCTGAATTATCACGAAGCAGTGGAGTGCTGTCAAGATCGAGATCTATCTCGCTGTCTGCATCGTCATCGGACGGCCTACTAGGAAAACAGCCCATGATTTCATATATCTTAATACCTTTTGGTGTTAAGAGCATTAGATACCAACAGATTCGATCGTCGGTATATTTTTGGCTATTGAAAGTTTTCAATGGAAACTGAAAGTGAATTGATGCGTAACTGAACTGAACTTACGTAATTAAAATGAATGTAATTTGAATTACAATTGACAAATCAATCAAAACCAATCTATAGTCTCTGGGGCTTTGAGAGTAAAAGGCCGAAGTCCCACAAAACGGTTCGAGGAAAATCCACTGAAAAAACCTCTTGTTTTCATTAATAATATTAATCATGATAATGATAATGATAATAATAATAATAATAA
>BOPM01000771.1:104762-123389 GCA_022179025.1 Porites australiensis
TCGTCCCCCGCCTCTCCACCCTATCTTTCCCAAAAGCTAATTTAAACAAGAACCGATTTTAGTTTTGTTTTCAATTTCCACTACGATGGAAGGTTTTTTCCCCCATGTAATCCTCTAAGAGTGCGGGAAGGGGTCAACAAGGGGGTCAATTTAGCGTTTTGTTATGGTCGTCCGGGTGCCGCGTGTGCTTGTCTGCAATGAAAGCCCGGAATGGTTTTCTTGACTGAAAAGCTGAAAGAAAGGGAGGAGAGAAAGGGACATGAGGACCGAAAGAGGACAGAGTAAATGACAACAAAGGTACAATTTGCATGGTTCGCGTCCCAAAATTCAGATCAACAGTACTGTTTGGTGTTAGCGCTATGGCTAATTTGTTGAAACACTTCCGGAAACACAAACATAAACTTAGTCGTTTCATGAATACACGTATGGCTTTCTTTCCTGGTTTCTCGCGTTTGCTTGGGCATAAACGTCTTCCAAATCAACATTGAAGGAGAAGGGAAGGAAAACTTCGCAAGCGTTTCAACAATTATGACCGCAGAGAATGTAGGATTTCAAAATTAGAATCAAGGAGAGATTAACCTAGCTCTGGTCAGTTCTCGAAATACCTTGGATGAAATAATCCGTGCGCACGGTTGAGGTTGGAGAATTTATGAAACTCTACGAGTACTGCAGCGCGAACGGCACAGACATAATAGTACTAGTAATAACCAAAGGTTAGGGAGTGCGGGCGACAAAGATGAGAGGTCCAAACGCTTTTGCTCCATCGCTGTGCTTGCTTTGTGTAAGTTTCGCGTAACAGATGGTCAAAACACGCGCGATCAGATTACGAGGGGTCGTAGGTCGAAACGCGCGCGATCAAATTGGGTTCTGTGCATTCCATTCATTCTTAGTGGAAGTCCAAACGAATGCAGGCTACATACATGCGACGCATGCGTAATAACAACCTGGAGATTAGGATTGCGGGCTCCTCTCGTCGCCCGCAATAACTGACCCAAGTACTGTCTCGACACGTGGGTTTTGAACTTTCTACATTTCCCTTCTTTAGTCCATTCTCAACTCCACTAAATAGTATTCAACTCTTGTAGAGAACTTGGAACTTGAATTTGACTTACCTAATTAGAATGAGCGACCCGTAGATCCCCAGGGCGGAGTTGTCTTTCTCCTTCATTGAGGAGAATTTTGAGCGCCCTTTTGAGAAGATAAACGCCCATTTCTCTTCTTTTTCTTTGAGGCCACGCTTGGGCTCTACCATAGTAATCACCTCTCTTTTTGTTGGTTAGACGTGAAAGACCTAATCAAGCCGAAAAAAAAAACTGTTATAACCACTAGATTATGTCCTCGGACAATGAGTTGTGGAGATGACAATTTTGTTAACCAAACTTTGCTTATCGCGCGGAACGTTACGCTGAAAAATAGTCTAACACTCTTTACCCTCAAAGATCTGTCTCGAATAAGCTAATCGATCGTCTCGTGCGTGAACAGGGGAAGGGAGTTGCTAGGGAAGCACAAAGTTAGGGTAGGTGCAACCCTAGTCTTCTTCGTTTTCCTTACTACCTTCCGCCTCCAAGTCGAGAGAGTTTGCTAGCAGGCCACCTTTTTTACGTCGTTAGTTGCGATTGCGGTATAGCAAAGCAAAGGTTTTACAATAGCATTAACGTACATAGTGTGACTACATCTAATTTATCTCTCTAATCTTATAATTCCAAGATTCTTCTTTCAAGTTCAATTTGCGAGACAGAGTTTGGTTGCTACTCTTTCGAGCCTATGAATGCAGGTTGTTTTGTAGTTCTCTTAGAGGGGAGGGGGCGACTGTACACCTAGGCTTTGCTTAATGTGCCACGCAACGGTCGAGTCGGTGGATGAAATCTTGTTTCTCGACACTTGAAGAAAGGTACCGATCAGTGTTTGCTTTTCGACGCGAAATTCTCATGTACCTAGATAAATCAGAGACCTTTAAGTTTGAGCGACGCACGTTAATCGGAAGGGAGGTCTTCCCCCTTTTTTTATGTCTTGACGCTAAAAAGTTTGTATTGCTAAGTTCATTTTCTCTTAAAAAGACCGATTTACCCGAGCGTTTGAACCAAACCACTCCCCAATGATGCAAAAAGTCCACTTCCGGTTGACGTCCGTCGCTCATAAACGCTTTTGCTAAACCGAAACTTCTAACGTTTGATATCTTGCTTCCACGGCTACGACGTTCTGACTAAAACCCGTAGTAGAATGACGACTTTTATCACCTTTTCCTGCCAAAAGGACGCTAGTTCACGGGCACGCACTACTTAACATTAAGAAAATCTCGTAGTTGTGTTGGTGCTTAGCTAGCTGGTAACATTTGCAAAACTATCCCTTTTATTCAGGCTTAATTCAATTTTTACTTTACTGTATTGCATAAATAATCATCTTACCAAGGGCGTCAATCATACACGCTTCTCGCGTGTACGCCTCCACCGGAATGACACTTTGGAAAATGTGTAGTGACACTACTCCAAGCCCTGCAGCCCAGATGTCTCTTATTTGTTGTATCTTAGCATTATGCTGTTGAAAGAAGTACGGATGCAAAGAGTTATTGGGAAAACAATCGGGATAGATCAATACAAACTACTTGGGCAGGGGGCCAGTTACAACACTCAAAGACAACCCTAAGAACCAGTCAAAACTTGAGCGAAATAAGCGTGGGAAAACGAGAGCACGAGAAACTGCCCGTAACAGAAATGGCGCGAGATATTTTAGTCAATCACACGATCCAACGCATACAAACGTTTGAGGATTTGCTTTGTTTCATTGTTACTATGATTTCATTTACAAAGAAAAAGTGGCCGCATAGTGAAGGATACGCTAAAATCATTAGTTAATGCTTTATATCTCTTCCTGTATCTTTGTTTACAAAATAATGAGCTTGACAAAAACAATAGTAAAAACGTAGGCAAAAAAGGTTATAGTTGAGCATAAGGAGAGCAAAAGCGGTTATTCTGCTGATCTTAGTGATCTAACCGCGCTCGCATTTGACACTTGTTTTCACCACTTCGCTCTTATCTTAGGCCGCGTCAACACGTATCTGAATGTTTTTGAAAATGGAGATTTTTTCTCCGTTTTAGCTTTCCGCCCACACGCAAACGGCGGTTTCGGGCACCAAAACGGTAGGTTTTCGAAAACGGTCCCAGAGTGGTTTTTTTTAAAACGTCGGCTTAGAAAGATGATTTCCGGCATACATTTTAAATCTTATTTCCATTGTTTAAGCGTTTTCTTGAGGACGAGCGAAAACGTGAATTAACACACTGCGTGTGGACGCTTATTTTTGAAAAGGGAGAAAAGAATCTTCGTTTTCAGAAATACCCGAATACTCGTGGGCGAGGCCTTGCTCTCATTAAAACATGACCCTGGCAAAGCAGAAACAATGTTACCAGTTTAGCTAGGCCTGTGCAATTTACTACAGCAAGTCACGGAGAAAAATACTTTTGATTTGATCTTACCTTAGAAGACTGTAGGGCTTCATTGAGATGTGCATAAGGTCGCGATCTCTTTCCTTTCCCAACGTAAAAAATGGCCATCACGAAAACTCTGAACACGTCGTCGGGGTCCATCTTTTTCGCTCTTACAGGAAGGTTTTGAGTCACGCGAGGATCAATTAACAGGTAATTGAAAGACGACTTTTCAGTTCTGAGGAAGGTAAAAAAAAAAAATAGCCCACGTTCGGTATTTAAAATTCTAGCATGACTCCGAGGCCTTAAGGACAAAATTGCAAATTTTTCAAGACTCCATTGTCTCGCAAAGAAAACCAAATATAGAAAAATGACCAGAAAGGGCTCCACGTTAGAATTTGAATATAACGAAAGTCGGCTATTCTTATCAAACCATAGTAAGCAGAAAATCACCAAAAAGCTGGAGTGTATGAATGCAGTTGTACCCGACTGGCGAAGTACGGGATTAGTCAAATACCAAGGTCGGCCTAATGCTCGAAACTCTGTGAGTGGGATACATGAGTATTCGCACAACACGCTACTAGCGTGTTTTCTCCGCTCTAATACTCGCATATAGCAATCGCTCACAGATTTTAGAGCAAAAGAGAGACCGCTCGCAGTCTAATGAAAGGGACTTACAGAACACTTAGAGTAGTACAAAGAAACATTAACACTGCTGCCAGCCTTAGTAAGGTTTTGCGAAGCCAATCAGGAAATAACTCCTAATAGACAGTGACTCATCCAATAATTTAAGTTGATACATGTATATATCTTGCCGGATTTTTGAAAACGAACCTAGCGAAATCTTCTGCCATTAGAATGGACAAGGGCCAAAAGGAAGGAGAAGAGAAAATAGCAATAGTTGCACTCTTAGTTTTTATATTGGCTATTTGGATATTTAGGGGGGGGGGGGAGGTAACGTTTTCAAAAGTCCAACTAGACTGATATATATATATTGTTGTTTAAGGTTTGATTGCCTTCCTTGTGTTCCTATAAAGGTAGCTGGGGATCATGCTTGTAGTAGCTGAGGAAATCCCACACCCTTGGCCCTTAATGACAGCCCTGCGACAAGTGGTATTTGCTTAAACTCCCTATTAACTAGTCCAAATCCCTATAAGAAGCCCAGTAATCTTAAATAATTCTTTCTAAATTCTACAGTTTGGCCACTTATTTAAGCCACGCCGACTTTGATTTCACTACTAGCATGCGTGAAAAGACTAACCAGCAGCCTATAGAAACAACTTACCCCTCCCTCCAATTTTTCCTGAGATCAAAATCAAGGCACATTGACTCTTCTTCCAGACATAGATCTGGCGTGTCTGCTCTACCTTCCATATGTTTGCGTAATTCTGGCACATACTCGTTAAACTGTGAATCCTGAAAAAAAGAATGCATTAATCTTAAACTCTAGCAATGACATGCCCCTTAGCAATAAGAATATAATGCCTTTGTTTGTAAATTCCAAACAATAAAACAACAGAGTTGAGGGGTATTGAGGAGTTATTATGATAACATGTTGTTACTGTCTTTGTTAGTGAAGATTGCTTGAATCATTGTTTATAATATTTATTTGATTATAGAATGGTCACATAGATAACTTTGTCTTTTAGAGCGGTTTTCACTTGACTGTCGTAAAACCAAAACCAAAGTAAATACACTAGCCAACCAAAGGGCGTAGTAAAACCAAAACCAAACCAATTCCTCAATTACTTTCGACAGTCAAGTGAAAACTGCTCTAACAGTAGTGGACTGGCAGAGTTCTAGGTATAGAGTCGTCAGTCACACCATTGCAGCCCCTCAGGCTACAACAGCAAGGATGTAAAAGTATTATCAAAAAGTACTAGATTATTCACAGTCCCCTATTTTTCCATAAGATAGTTGAGAACGAGGGCTGCAGGTAGCCATCCCATCTTGAGGATGACTATCTCATCTTCTTATGAAATGGGGGATATTGTTTGGCAGGTGGCAAGAAGAAAAGGCATGAAATTTCTGCCACACCCCTGAACACCCCTAAGAAGACAAAATGTTCATGTTCATCTTCAAGCTAGACTTGGTCAAGTGGCTGCCTATGGCACTCGATCTTGATGATCTTATAGGCAAATAAGGGAGAGTCTACAAAAAGTAGGAAGCTGAAAATTCAAAGGAGCCGGTTCATTGGCTATTTCTAGTAACCTTAGTGAGAGGGCTGTTTGATTAAAACTCTCCCCACCAACCTTTGGAAGCTTGTCTTTAGCTTCATACAATCTTTCAAAAAAAGTGGTGTTAGAAATGTCCCTATCCATTTTGAAATTCTAGTGAGTTTTCATGGGTGGGGAGGGTTGGGGAGAAAGGACAATTTTAAGAGTTTTGATACCTTTGAAATAGTTGTGCCACTGTTTAATCTGGCAAGCCTTTTAATGTACACATTTCTGGTGACTGGTGTGATAGGACCAGGTATTTCACCATGCTGTTGAAGCTTCTCTCTTAGTTCTGGAGTGGAGAGGTGCTGAAGGCTTTCTGGAATGACCACAGACTCATTGTGATCAGTCATCTCATCTGCAGGCATGATTGAACTGCATTCTTTCCAGTCATAAAAGATTGTGGTGTCACCAAATTCTGGGTCATCAATGGAAACTGAGATAAAACAACCAACTTGATTAAAATTTAATAAATTACGTAGGAGCTGTGTCATTGAAGTTAGCCATATTCAGATGGCATAAAAGATTGTGGTATCACAAAATTTAGGATCACTGATGGAAACTGAGAGGAAAAAAAAAGAAAATGCAAATGGAACAGGATGAAATTAATTATAGAAGAAGTGTCATGAAATTTAGCCACATTATTACAGCAAAAACTGGCCACCTAGCCTGCGTAGCAGGCGCTTGGAAGTAGTGGGCACAAAAAAACAATGGCCTTGCGTGTGTCCCTTGCGCGCGCCCATTCTCTCTTTCGCCCGCTACTTCCGAGCGCCTGCTACGCAGGCTACTGGCCACCTAGCTGGCCCAAACATGGAAGTAAATGCTTGAAAGGAAAGAAGGTTGAAATAACACCACAAATACAACCTGTAAAAAAGAAGCAAAAAAAAAACTGGAGAGAATTCAAATGCCTAACAATTTATTATTTTTCAAAGATCATCTCTGTTGATTGTTACTTGAAATGTCATTTTGTTTGTCATGTGGTTGCAAGTAATTTGTTGCTAACTTCAATTCCATAGGTACAAATCAATGTAAGTGACTAGAGATATAAAGTCATTGGCAGTGATCAAGTGCTATTAACAAAATGAGCTTCCATTACATAGCCTTTTACTTTTAGTAGAAGGATAATAATGCAATCCATTATTAAATAGTTTAACTACATGCCTGCCATAGCTGGTGAACACAAGCACTTGTACAAAAAATATTAATGATCTCAGTGGGGAAGCATAAACAGCAGGTTTATGAGAAGATGTCACCTATAGGATCGTAGCATAATTTTAACAGCAAAATGCAACATTTGTTACATTTTTTAATTGACAACAACAAATTGATGAAGAGTCACCGATGGTGGACAGAAAAAAGATAGAATCCTGTCACCATTATTTTCATGTCATTATCCCTCTACTCTTAAATTATCAGAATATACCAACCCTTTGTCACTGAATCATGTTTCTCATATACCAACCCTGTTCGGTAAAAGATTGCTCCTGGTATCCTTCCTCAAACACTGTGTTATCATTCACATCAGGATCTGCAAATCTTGAAACATGTGGGAAAACATATTAATAATATATGTAACTATGTCGATGGAATAGATGACCAAATCTGATTTTATAGTCAAACCTCTGATACTTAAAGCCACCACCCAAAATGCTCACTGAAGATTTGCTTGCTTAATATGGGAGGTGGTCACTAAGTGCGTCAAACCACAGGAAATCCAAGTCCTGATTTACCACCAATTTAGAGTGTGAACAGTCTCATATTTCTCTTCAAAGTCAGTCATGTGGTGAGCACCCACCAGCAAGAAGTACACTGTAGCAAAGGAGTAAAGCCACATGACACAAGAAAAGAAAAAGAAAGGAGGGCTGCTCATAGCCAATACTGATCTCAATTATTTAAAGATATTTGTTGAATACAGTTTCTGAGTATAAGCAATGCAAAGTTGTTACTCGAGCCAAGGATCAGTACTCTAAAGAAAGGCAGCTGTGGGGAGCACAGAGCTATGAACATGCAAAAACTAAGCTTTCGTTGTTGTTTAAGAGTAAAAGCGAGGCACCAGGGGGCCACTGGGCATTAATGATTTTGTTACCGCTGCATTCTGCATCCCTGATGCATAAAAATTCCCAAGGTTCAAAATAATATTATAATTATGCCATGCGTCCTGTAGGACGCAAAGAATGATCCATCAATTTGAAGATTTTTTGGTAAAATATCCCGTTTGCGTGATTTCTGTGGCTGTTGTTTAAAGATGCAAAAATATTTTAGTCATTTTTGTGCTTTCAATATATAGAAGGACTGTTTTTTAATAATCAGTAAACTGTAATAAGGAGTTTTGGCGTCTGTCTCCCGATTAACTGTTTGGTTACATATAAGGCCCAAGCATTTTCAGTTTAGGACTCATGAACTGGGACTCATTGGTTATGGATTGGGACTCATGATTTTTTGCACGATGAGTCCAAGGACTGACCATAACTATTTGTAACAAAATCACTGGGCACTGCTACAGCCTTGAGCACAGCCCTGTAGAGTGCTTTGTGTATAAACCCTAGTTACTTAAGGACGTCCAGCAAACATTGAAAGAAAAAAGTTATAAAACATGACTTAAGAGAAATAATGTCATCAATTGTCATAAATATAGCAACTGTTTCATGTTGCATTATATCCAAATTTAATAATAATTTTAATAAATATAGAGGATATTACACAGTGGCGCGAAGATATGAATTTTATTTTCGAGTGGCAAAACAATATTTAACGAACGAGCGCAGCAAGTGAGTAACATATTGTTTTTGCCACGAGAAAATAAAATTCATATCGTCAAGCCGCCGTGTAATGTTCTTTTTATTACATAGACAGAAAGACATTGATAAAATAATAGAGGGAAATGACCGAAATTACGTCATCGATAAACTCACATGTCAGATTATGGAAAATAAACCACTCGGGTCCCCGATGTAGTTTTTATGAATTTTATGAGTGGTATATTTTCCAGTAAAACACTTGTGTCTATATAATAAGTATAAGTAATTTACCCACCTGCAATCAGTAATACTGAGGTCATCCATTTTATCAATAACAGTGATGTCAAAGTCAGTTGAACTTATTTTAACATTCCATGGATGTAAATTAGGAAATGTCACAACTGTGTGGTCTAACACACTTTCATCTCCTAGTGCTGTGAAGAAGGATTCAGAAAAATCCTCTGCAGACTGTTCATGGTATTTTTCAGGTGAATCAATTATTGATTCACCTGATGCAATTATTGTAGGAGAACTAGGCTTTGATTTCTGAAGTTCCAGCTCCAATAGGAACTTAACGCAGCCTTCAGAGTCATTTTCTTCTGACAAAGACGCCAAATCTAATGCAGTATTGCCATCATCATCCATCATATTAATATCTCCTCCATATCTGATCAGAATTTTCAAGTTGTGCAATCTACCCCAGAGGGCTGCAATATGTAAAGGGGTAAGCCCTTCTGAGGACTTGACATTAGTGTCTGATTCCTTAGCACAATATTCCAGAATCTTGGACGCATCTTGGCTCTCATAACCAGATATTAAGTGTAGAGCACTTAGGCCATCCCTCACTAGGGTGTCTGATCTTGCTCCTTTTTTAACGAGATCTCTTGCAAGCCTGCAAATAGATAGCTGCTTAGTCCTGAAGAATATCTATCCAACATTACATGTATCTTAGCAACTATTTTAGGGCTCTACAAGCATCAGCCCTGGCCTCTTTCACAACACAGTTTAATACATGTACTAAGTAAAAGAAAAAAACAAAACAAAACAAAACAGATAGGAAGTCAGAGATAGATGTTTAATATTTAGGCTTAGGTCCCAGTTGTACGGAAGTTGCTATCTAGCCACCAGGCTCAGTTGTTCACAATATAAAGTCACATACAGATATTTCTATCAAGATAAGGAAATGAGAAAAATTTAAATATGTACTTTTTATGACTTCCCATTTTATTAGAGGTATTTATGCCAATGAAATCGAAATAAAAGTAAATCACTTCAATGTTGTGATTAAAATGGCATTTAAAACACCATACGAACAGTATACAGATCACAATTCAGCAGCTGACATGATTGAAATCTATATTGTCTAACAAACTATTGATCGTTGTCTGAGGCCTGAATGTCTGTTTAATAATAAGTCGAGCTTGGAAATCCCGCCAAGAATCTAACTCTCAGTAACAGGAATCGCTGACAGAATTCATAGTAGCAGCCTGTTAGTTTTCACACTGAGGATTCATGTCATCTCACGCACGCGGCCCGCATCTTACCTGTAATTTTCTCCTTCAATGGCTGAAAATAAATCCTCATCCATATAATGAAGTTAAAACTTAAAAATAAAAGAGGATAAAAATAGCAAATCTTTGCTATAAAAGGTAAAAACAGCTATTAAAAACAATAAAACGCCAAGTAGCACTAAAGAGCTTGTGCTTCAAAAGCGGCGCAAGTTTGTTGATGAAATTGGCGCCATAGGGAGTTCCCAGGATTCCGCGCAGACTTTTGTGTCACGCTAAACAGAAAGAAAAAAGCAAGTTTTCGAATTGAGGAAAATTGAACAAATGTAAAGCTGGCTTTAATTTTTAACAAAGAAAAAGGAGTCTTTAAAAATTTATTTTTTGCGTCTGAACTTCAAACTGTATTTTTTTAAATTTTCTATTTTAAGAAAGAACGTGACAGCAGGTGTGACATGGTCGACGAGAGACTGGGGAAGATAGAAATTTAGGATAGAAATAAACCTTGTCGAAATCCTGTCGAAAAATACCGGTATGAGAATCCCGTGATTTTTTCTGGATTTCCATTCCACAATGTCGCCCCGTTCGATGTTGTATGTAATTTTGGGTTACTTGCTCGGTTATTCGATTGCTATTTCCCCGCCCAGGTATTCTAAGTGCAACAGTAAAGATTTTGGACACGGGGGAACTGTCTGTGTTTGTTCCGATCAGTTCTGCGATTCGTTCACCTCGGGCGAGCCATTATCTGCTCAGGAGTATGCTGTGTACACGAGTTCTAAAGCTGGAGATCGTTTCATTTTAACTACCGGAAGGTTTAGCAAGACATTAGGCGTGAAATCAACTGAGACGGTCATCAAGTTAGCCGTGAATAAAAGCGTTACTTTTCAAAGCATTCTTGGCTTTGGGGGAGCCTTTACAGGTCAGTAATGGTTGGTTTAC
Organism: Porites australiensis; assembly: GCA_022179025.1. Taxonomy (NCBI): domain Eukaryota; kingdom Metazoa; phylum Cnidaria; class Anthozoa; order Scleractinia; family Poritidae; genus Porites; species Porites australiensis. Next base: position 115,580 of record BOPM01000771.1, read on the forward strand.
ATTAAAGTGAAGCTATAGAAATCCTCAGCTTATTTAGAATAGCCGTGTTGTACGGAAGCTTTGAAGAGCTATATAATAATATTATCATTTTTTAATAACCGCTGCCAAAGTGGCTGGGAAGAAACTCAGGGGCGGGGGGCGTGGGAAGGGGAGGAACTGTGTAGTTTGTAAGACCGTGAAGGGATGATTGAAAAGGAGGCAAAAAAAACGAATTTTCTCACGTATGGAAGTCTACAACCGGCCAGCTGCATACAGCACGTGCACGCTACTAAACCATTCTTCCTGAGACTACAGCCAAAACATCTTAGTGGAGGAGAGCATAGCCTGTGTACAGACGTCCCCCCTCCCTAAGGAGAGCAAAGATGGCTATATTAGCGGGCTATGAATACCCCAAAAAATCGATCCTTGGGGAAGCAAAGCCATCATATCTAGCTCAATACCACTACTTCATCCTTTTTCTTACACCTCAGTGGTGCTGAGGTCAATGAAATCATTGATAGTTTCAATCAATTTCCTCCCCGATAGGTTTATGCCCTTGATGACTTTCCTCGTGTATTATTAATCTTGACTTATCCTAATCACATGCCAACCATAAATGAATGATGTCAGTTGGTGAATTGCCTACATTGAAGTGGGATTGCATTTTATTTTTTGATAATGTTTTTGGGAACTTTTTGTTTAATAGTCTTCCCAAGTAACAGGATAAAGACATAAGTCCGTAACCCTTATTTAGGGCTGGCCCCCTCAGGTGACAATCTTCTGTCACACCTAGGATCTTTTACTTTCTGCTATTTGCACCCTGATTTTCCTGCTCTAGAGTTATAGAATTCTTAATCCTTAAATAATAGATACAATGCAATCAAAATCTTTAATGTGAATGCCCTCGTCATCAGTTTGTGAAAATAGCAGTATTTTATAAAATAGTATTGCTTCATTTTCATGTTGATTTATACTGTATTTCACATTCTCTTTAATGAAAGATGCTGCTTCAATCAATATACACAACATCAGTGACTCCCTAAAGGAGAAACTGCTAGATTCATATTTCTCTGACATGGGTATTGAGTACACCATTGGACGCATCCCCATGGCAAGTTGTGACTTTTCCACAAGACCATACTCTTACAACGACCATGAAGGTGACCTTGCAATGGCAAACTTTAGTCTGGCTCAGGAAGACTTGAAACTTAAGATACCATTGATATTGTATGCAAGAATGAAAAGTAAGAGAAACATTTTCATGTTTGGTAGTCCATGGTCAGCACCTGCATGGATGAAAACAAATGACAAGATGACAGGGTTTGGTCAGTTAAAAGGCAAAACAGGGGACAAGTATCATAAAGCTTGGGCCATGTATTTTGCAAAGTTTCTGGAGGCATACAAGGAGAAAGGAGTAGACGTCCAGGCTGTTACCGTGCAAAATGAACCATCAGATGGATTTATTCCTTTGTAAGTCTCAATGCTTTTTGCAGAATTTTATAGACCTCTGAGACGGTAGACTAATATTAAACACATAATGACTGGTTCCAAGGGAATCAGTTAATTTTGTTTCCCGAGAATCTCAATGTTTTCTGAGACGGAGCGGGGAAAAATTTTGAGATTTGAGGTGATTTGTTATATACCTGGAAATTTTGAAGCTGGAAATTCACTAAACCTTCCTGTAACCATGGTCGTTCAACATTTGTGGGTAACAACGCCCTGTTACCCTCTGACATCAGAGCCATGTTGCCTGCTCAGAGATTTTGGTGGGTAACGGTTTTATGGTTAGATGTCATGTGACCTCAAAGTAACCAATGAGAGTGTGTGCAGTTGGGAAAAAATTGGGGCCTATAGGTGGGAAGTGGGGGGGCTTATAAGCGGCAGTTTTATACAGGTAGTTGAAATGCAGTTTCAAAAGTGTTACAGTTTAGATATTTGATAAAACACTCGCCATTGTGTTTGATGTGCAGCATGTACCCAATAGCCAGGCTAACCAATTTTGCACTCTGTACCAGTTTTAAGTTCCAGTGCATGGGATACACAGCTAAGATGGAGAGAGATTTCATCAAGGAAGACTTAGGACCAACTCTAGCTGCCAGAGGTCATGGTGATGTTAAAATTATCATGCTGGATGACCAGCGGATATTTTTGTCATCTTGGGCGGAAACCATCCTCAGCGATCCAGTGGCTGCTAAGTTTGTTTCCGGGATTGGTGTTCACTGGTATATGGATAAATTCGAACCTGCAACAGTTCTTACTGACACTCATAATAAGTAAGGATTAAATTTTAATGCAAGCATGTTAAGTTTGATCAACTAATTTAGAAAAGTATACATAACACTTACATTGTACTTCACACGCCTTTGTCGGACACAAGTTGGCTGTAGTCAATCTCATCCAACAAAGGTGAATGTAATATATATATTTTTAATTGTATCAATCTTTGTCCTCACCCAATTTCATTTAATTTTACAGAATGTCCTTTTTAATATTATGCAGTATTCAGGCTGTATGTCAGTCCAAGTTTGCTGCTGTCATATAGTATATATAGGCTCGATTTCTAGCTGCTCGGACCATCTTGTTGCTTCCTTAGAGACGGGCTCCTTTCTCAAACAGAGCCTGATAATCGAGCCTACTGCTGTCACTGTTGCACTTTTTTTAGTGGGTTATAATAGTTGATAATCAAGATCCAGTAAACTAATGAGAAAGCTTATAAATGCTTGATTAGTAACTTTTAAGACCGAAACCTAACGACTCACTCAGATTACTAATTAAAAAAAGGTGCACCTGACAAAGTGGGCAGGATTACCTTTTTAAAACTAAAAGGCCTTTCCTCCTCTATCTCTCTCTCCCCTTGTTCTTTTCCTGCTCTCTAAATTCGCGGCGCACTCTACTATCTGAACGCCGGGAAAAGGATTGGAAAAGGCTAATGCAACCTTGGCACAGTGTTTTAGACTTCGAGTGCGCGGAAAAAGTGTTTGAATTTTGTGATCAGTTCGGGGATAGACGTGTAACAAGGTACATTATGTGATTTATTTTGTTGATTTGTATCTCGCACAGATTTCCAGATCACTTTATTCTTTCCACCGAAGCTTGTAACGATCCATTGACATCCAAACCCCCGATTGTTAGCCTAGGAGACTGGTCACGAGGAAACAAGTATAGCCACAGCATCATTGAGGTACATTATGCATTTCATATTAAATTCGTTCTTTCGCTTCCTCGATACCGCGTTTTCAGGGTCCCACTCAAATTCACAAGATAGGAAAAAGACTGACCCAGAGCATGATGTTGTGCCACATTGTGAAGGGAATCAAATCCCTGATTTTATTTTGCTTTTGAGTCCGAGAAGAATGCCAGCTCAATCTGAATCTTGTGAATCCTCCTGAAGTGCATCAAGTCGACCCTATATTAAGCGGGATTAGCGGGTACCCTATCCTGTATTAAGCGGACCCCAGGCTCCATTCAAATAGTACTGCACGTCCGTGAGTACAAGATTTGACTGAAAGGTTTTTCGCGTCTTTTAAAAAAATAGACACCTCGGAAAGTGTCATTGTATTTTTTTACCAGAATAGTGAGCACTGTTATTTTTAGTGAAGGAGTTAAACCCCTATCCCGATCGCAGAATCATAAAACCTCTAACACTTGATAACTTGTTTCCGCCACTACATACGACATTCTCGCTAAACTCGTAGTAGAATGACGACGGCTATTACTTTTTCCGCCAAAATGACGATGTTTCACGCGCGCACACTACCTTATAGTATTTAGGAAATCTTGTACTCGTAGTCATCCTCGTCTTGAAATCTAAAATTTTTTAGATTTTGGGGGGCGCCCCCTTTCCTAGGTCACCTGTGTCCTATTTCCTCCTGACCTTTTAAATGCGCCGTTTCTACTATCTGAAAGCCTGGCACAGGTTAGTGTTAAGTGGACACCCAGTAGTATGCGGATCCCATATTAAGCGGACATCTTCTGTTAAGCAGAAGAATTATTTCAACGTTTCTTCCCATATTTCCTGAAAAACAAGCCTGCACTTTAGAGGCTACTTCTATAAGCGAACATCAACGAACTGCAGTGTTCTCCCCATAAATTTTAGCTCAGTAGGTAAGGGACCATTCTTGACCGGTAAGGCCAAAAATATGTGCCAGAAGCGCATTCTCTTGCCAACGCCTCCAAGCAAAGAATTTTTACGCATGAAGGCTGCCTTTGCCTCTAGGGTCGATTTAGTAACACAAGTCGTGGAAGTTGCGAACTTTTCCTGCTGGTAGAGAAAGTCAAAGAGTACTGAGAATAGGCCATTTTCACGATGACGACATTTGACTACAACTACTAGAATTCATTTCGTTTTTGCTTTCTTATTTAAATTTGTCAATCCCGCTGAGGATTAAAGAACAATAGCCTTAATTTGCATAAGAAAACAACACACTAAAGGCTTCTGAGAGTTGTAGTAAAATGACGTTATCGTGCAATTGTCCTATTGGGACAGAAACCCACGAAAAAATTGTTAGCCTGCAGGACTCCGAAAGGTACCAGTCAGCATTTAAATATAGTAATCAGAGAGAATAGCTGTGTATACTTTTTGTTTTTCCGTATTTACATCCTTTTCTTGTGAGAATCGGCTTGGATCACAACTTGCGTATGTTTTTAAGCAACTTATTTAATTTTAGTAATACTTCAAGCAGTTTCAGGCTGTAAGAAGTGTTGGTTCAAGTGGTAAATTTTACCGGTTACCGCCTGATAAGGAGAACACCTTTTGCTTCGTCGAAGATGTCCGTTTAATACAAGGTTTACTGTATTCTGTTATTAAATTCAATGTTTAGTGACCGTTCAATTAGTAGCCCATTATGCATGTTTACGTCATTTTATCATCCACAGGTGACCCATAACTCACGATTCGAGAAAAGGGTGCTAAGTAACACCCTTTCCTCGTAACGTGCGTTTGGGTCGCCTGTGCACCATCAAGCCTCGTGTGTGAACAAAATTATTCGCTGACATACAGTTTTTCGCGAGTAAATACCGAATTGGGAATTCCTTGCCGAGATGCTTCGCAAAATTTCGCTTCCAGATCGGGTGGTCTGACGATCTTAACTTATTGAGGTTGACTCAAAATAAGACTTTGGTTCGTCTCCTGAAAAGTTCGACGTTTTTTTGACTTAGTTGCTTAGACAGTTTACTTAACGACCGGAATAAAAAGTGACTTATAATAAACAAAAAATGTTTTTGTGAGAAGAAAGACTAAATTTGCTACTGTTAGTCCTATACGTCAATAGATGGGGTTATTTTAAAACTTTTAAGCAAAGTATTTTTCATTGCTTTTCGAATTTCTCTGAGTCGCCATGAATAAAGCAAAGGATTTAAAGAAGAGTTTATGTACACAAATGTCCAAGAAACCTCGAATGCAAACGAGAGGGAATATCTCCTTTTTAAGAAGGGAAATACGGCAGCTAACGACATGTACGGTAGATAACAAAGAAGTAAAATAAAATACACGTAGAACATTGTAAGAGATAACTTTCTTAATCGCAAAATGTTGAGAAGTCCTGCATTGGGTGTCGAAGCCTGTTGATGTTGTTGTTGTGTCCATATTTGTCGCTTGTGCCGTTGAACTACGCGGTAAATCTTCCAGTACATTGCTGCATTTACAATGAAACTGGCAAGAGCAATGACGGCTCCGGCAAATTCATCATATGAAGGAAACCACACTGTCGCGGAACAAATTAGGATTGAAGCCAGAAAGAGGACAACTAGAAACCAAGATACGCGCCGGACCGTGATAACTTGATTGTACCGCAAATGAAGACGCAAGGCGAGGAACCTGTCTATGCTAAGGAAAGTGACGGTCAACAGAGAAAATGAACACAGAACAGCTGACACGGCGATCACCGACGATACGAGAGTGCCACGGTTTCCGCTTAATGTTTTGTAGTCTTGAAATCTCCAAGAAATGTACAATGGTTGAACGAATAGTCCGACGCAGAAATCGGATAAGGACAGACTAATTAAGAAGACATTCGAGGGCGTGAGCATAGACGGACTCCTGATAAAGGATGCTAGAATCAACAAATTTCCAGCGATAGCCAGCATCGAAAATGGAATATTACACGCCGCGTTGACGATGTAAGGAAGTGCTTCGGTTCCCATCCCTTCCAATATTCAAGTTGGCTTAAATTTCTCTTGATCGAAAAAGAGACCGTCACGTCCGTTGAAGAGAAAATTAATGGCAAAACAACTTTTCTCACAAATCAAAAACTGTCTTGATTCTGTCTACGATGTCTTTGCACAGTGAGTCACCTGCATGCAAAATAAACTTGAGAGCACTTGTTGGGTACGATATACTCCCTGTGTAATTAAGAGTTTTTCAACTTGTCCTTCCTTCTATTTTGTAAAATAAGTCGGCTCAACGTTTCTTTCCTCGTCCACGCTCAAAGATGGGTTTCATTTAGCACTGCATGGACAACACTCTCACGTTAGTACGTTGTACAGTCCAGATATTAAAGCGAGATATTTTCATGAATTGTCAACGGAAAGCTTCAATAGGATTGCCAACTTGTAAAAGGATCAGCTGGGAATTTCAACAAAGAAAAATCAATTTGCACCAGGAGGTGTATAAGTGTATTTATAGCTTCCACTGTCCCCCGCAGCTGTATGCAAATGCGTAAACTTGTTTGCTGTTTCTGTAAAACCCACCAGTTATATTTGCTATAAAGGACACATTTCGAACTGTAATACTAAGATTTATGATTGACCTCTTAAGGCGAAAATCAAAACTCATTACGTGTCTAAAACATCTCCCTTTTTGCTCACAGACGGAAGTGCAGCTTTTTGTTCGAAACCGCGTTGCTTTACTTTCTATTCTTTGTTGCATGTGTCATTCCCCGTAAATTAAGCGTTTTTTACTGAGTTGTCTTGTGCATATCCCCATTTCTCAGTTTGACCCTTAACAAACGTTCAAGCAGTAGAATTTCAGTCAGGTTCTGACACGCGCGAAAAGCAATTATCACAAAAATATTTGTCCGTCAAGAATGTTTTGTTCGTTTTTTGGGGGTGAAGACTTGAAAAAGAATCATAAAAAGTCGTAATCTTGTAATCTCTCACTAAGTTAATTGATTGATTGGCGTTTCAGACAGAAGCAGGCAATTTATTGTGTGTATGGTAAGAGCTTTTGGAAATGAGTATCAGTGATCGCGGTGGTAGTGTTTTCATCTCGAGCAACTGAAAAACACCCGATAAATATTTAGGCTTATAACTTAATTCGTTGCGTTTTGGGGAGATGATCGGCCACTCTAACTTTTGCCTCTATGCACGAAATTCTATGATGTTATCATTCCAGGACTGAAACCTTATTTGCAGAACTTACACAGTTCTATTTAAATCTTAAGTTTTAAAAAGTGAAATTTGGTTTTCTGCCTTTGTACCAGAACTACGTCATTCCGGTTAATACTTTCTACTATAACTGGGGCGCAGGGTATTAAATAATTATTGAATGCATGAGGTTTTTGTGATATCCGAAAAAATAGGCCTATAACCCTGATTATTCCGGATATCACAAAAACCTCATCCTCCAATAATAATTGTTTTATTATAGCTTTGTTTTGAAGAAAGTAATGACAAACACACTGTCTTCCGGAAGACAATTTGACCTTGCTCTTGGAAATCATGCACTGCACTTAGTCTAACTCATAGCCCACAGATTAGTCAGATATAACTAGCACATAACAAACTAATCTGTAGGTTGCGCTGATTAACAAAATTAACTGTAGGCCCCTAGCCAATGAGAAGACAGGCAATGATTACAATGTATATTAACCCATTCGCTCCTGGAGATTTTGCC
>BOPM01000771.1:134287-160855 GCA_022179025.1 Porites australiensis
TTTTTTTTTTTTTTTTGGGGAAAAATACAAAACAAAAAAGTTTTTGAAAAATTTGATTTTTGGACCCCCCCCCCCCCCACCCTTAGCACACCATGTGGACATGTTATAAGATGTTCACGGGCTGAAAACATTGCAACTTTGCCTGCAATGAATCCTACCCTCTTTTTTGCCCCCTGTATCACTGTGGCTGCAAACTAGGCTGTTTATTTATATATCTTCTCATGTCTGAAATCCCCTCTGATATGAATCTAATATTTTCATCTGAAATGTAGGTAGCAAGATCTGTTGGAGTAAAACAACTTTAAAACAAAGTGGGAAAGCATTTGTGCGGTGTGAGCAGCAATTTTCCGGCAACAAAGATGATGACCTCACTGAAGAGAGTGACCTAAGGCTTGAATATGAACCATTAGCAGTTCAGGAGTCTGTCTGTTTATACCTGGAAAGTGAATTTAAAAACACTGAACACACTTCACAGCCAACTGAGTCATCTTCATTTGGGTTTGAAACAGGGTGTCATGTAGCTCACAGTGAGAATGTTGATGCTGGAAATCTGCAGAGAGAGTTTGAAGACATAAGATGTGCAAGTCAAAGACTCCTCATTGAAAATGGTGCACGAAGCTCAAGCATGTCTAGTGATGAGGATAAAAAAGCGATCAAAAGGAAGTTTGATGCTCTTGGCGGTTTTGATTGTGATACCGATACACATCAGTTGACAATGGAGGATGTTTACACCCAAGAAAAATTCCCCTCTTCTTCATCAAGTGACACATGTAATCCAATTCACAAAGAAGATACCACAACAGAGACTACTGCAGAAGTGAGCTCTAGTGTCAAACAAAGTGTTAACCCTGCTCGGGAACTTGGAAATAATGCTGTACCAAAAGTTTGTAACACATTAACTGCATTCAAAGACTGTAATGTAGAAAATGCTCTGGTTAACATTCTGTTTGTTGTTATCCAAGTGAATGACACCCGCGAAGTGCAAATAAAATCAGGCGATTGTGCTGGAACATTTGTAGCTGTGTCTTCAGTTCTAGTTGCTGATGAATCAAAGCCATGTTTCAAACTTACACTTTGGAGAGAAGCCTCCAGGTGGACTGAAAAGATAATGCCTGGGGATTTTGCTGTTGCTACGTCAATTAAGATTGGAAAATGGCGCAGTGAATTTGTTGGGCAGACAACTTTTAACTCAGGTTTCTATAATCTGCATCGACCGAGAAGACTTCTATCCAACATTTGCCAAAAGTTAGTTTCACAGGAGAGATTTAATGCCCTTGCCAAATGGGTTAGAACAGAGCACCCTTACTTCTTTGGAGCTTCTACTCTAAAGAGGAAAGTTGAATTCACTGAGATTGCTCAGATGCTTGACAACACCTTGGTTCACTTCAGAGCTAAACTGCTAAGTATTCATGACTCCTCCCCTTCATCAAGTACCTATCATTTTGGTGGTCAACAGCTGACCAAAATTATAGCAGGTACGTTTCTTGTAACATTTTAGCTCATGTTTAAGTTTATGCAGGGACCCAGTCGTTCAAAGGCTGGATGGCACTATCCACCGGATAAATCTCTATCCGGTGGATAAGGCAGTAGTTTCCCTAATACTTATCCACAGGATAGTGATTTATACAGTGCATGGTGTTATCCAACATTTGAACAACTGTGGCCTATCCCAGAGGTATAGGTGCTTGAACAGTTGCTGTGCAAACTGGCTTCACATTATGAACCCCTAGCAACCTATCAAACTTACTTCACTTGTTCAAATGGTGGATAACACTATTGTATGGATAATCCACTATCCTCTGGATAGTACATTTTGGTTTTCCTAGCACTCATCCACTGGAGATTGATTTATCCAATGGATAGTGCATTTCAACATTTTGAACTACATGTACTACCATAGGGTCCAGAGGAGATGTGTTTGTCGTTAGAACATCAAAACCCATCAAAAACCTCTGAAAAAATGGGTTATTTTGATCGTGTTACAGTTTCATTACACATTCTATATACCGCAAACCAAGAGAATGATGACTCGCAATATTGGCTTACAGTATATAATACGCAAAGGTTGTTTTTTTTAACTTGGCACTTCGTGCGTCGGTCGCCCTTTGGGCAATGTGCAGTGCACCAGTAAGTATTTGGGCTTGTTGATTTTCAAAATGGCGAACAAGAAAGTCAATCAGGGTCAGATAAGCACCGCCTTAGCCAGTATGAGGCGAACCGAGGCACTCGCCACGGTAAAATTTTACCAAATACTGTCGATTTTTATTTTTTTTATCAGACCGATAATATTAGAAGATTTCATACGGCTGATTTCGTACAACGGACCATGTGTTCACCTCAGTTGTAGTTTCTTCCTGGCTACGGCCCTGATAAGAAGCGAAGAAATCGTTTACAGTAGATTCATAAAGATCCTATCGGGCTAATAATCATGCTAAGTGACAAGGATATTCAAATTTTAAGGTGAGACGTTAAATAAGACTTTAGTAATTCATTTATTTACACAAAACTCCTCTGGACTCTGTGGTACTACCCACAAGAAGACAACAAGTACATGTAGAGGGGAAAGGGGACTAGGATGGAACAAATAAAGTGGACAGAACTTAGGGAGAAGTGAGAGTAAAAGGGAGGGTATTACTGTGACTCACAGAAAGCACAGCATGAAAGGAGAGCAAGAACGCCCCTGGGGAATTAAGTCAAGAACTGGACACCATCTTACTTCACCTTTTTAGGGGCGGGAGACGATTATAACAATCCAGGCAATTGTGTGATGTGGAGACTTCAGTTTCAGATCCAGGCCATTATAATCATAGTCTGATCCTCAGATACCCAAGGTCATTTGTGGTTCCTTCACTTTTTACCCTCTTGAGGGAAGAGAAGGGACGGCGAATGACCTCGGACATCTGAGAATCAGGCTATTATAATCACCCCAGTCATTTGGATTTTCCTGTATTGCATCAGCGGTGTTTCCTTTATTATCTTCTTGATTGTCTTAACACAATCATTTTGAGATGATTTCTTGAAATGATCGAGATGATTGGGATAGCTAAGTAAAGACTGAGCTTAAAAGTTGCTAAATATGACACTTACACATCTCCCATAATGCACCTTATTTGCCCCCCCCCCCAAAAAAAAAAAAAAAAAATTTGCATAAGCATTTTTTCAATTTCACTTGGGATGGCTGTAATACCCAGGAGAAATTAAGAAAAGGTTATGCAATTTTTTGGGGGGTGGGGGCGGGGGGGAATGAAGTGCATTATGGGAGATATGCAAGTGGCATATGCAGTGGCGGATCCAGGGGAGGGGCCTGCCACTCCCTACCCCCTTAGTTTTAGACCAAACTGAGGCCCGAAGGCGAGAAAAATGTTTTTTTGGAGACTACCCCCACCCCCTTTTCTCAAGGTCTTGCTGACCCCCACCCCGCCCCCTAATCTGAATGTCTGGATCTACCACTGGTATGCTGATAAATTGCGCAAAACACTCCCTCCGTTTTGACCCTTTATCAGATACTTTTTATACCCCACCTTTCAAGTTTCTTATGTGATAGATGATGATTGTTTGTTTCTTTTTTTTAATGCAAAGTCTTAGAAGAGCGACCGGGCGAAAAGATACAACTATTTCTATGGGGCAGACAAGCGGCTTGGATGAACCAACTAAGAGAGGGAATGGGGAGAGTCTGGGAGTTCCATTACCTCACGGCCAAGTACAACACGGATGCTGGATGCGTCTCACTGCACTCGAACCCGAGATCAACAAAGATGAAACTTCCGGTGAACGACAAAAACGCCTCCTCTCTTATGTTACGTTTTGATGGAACTGCCAAGTCAACAAAAACATTTGCGAACGTACACGATCTGCTGGAATCCAAATTTACTGGCTTAGCAGAACTGGAAGCGGAAATAACTTCGTTGCAGTTTCACTGTAAGGATGAAGTCGTCGTTGTAGACGGAACTGTGCCCTCGACAGAGAAACTGAAGAAGGCGATTGACAAATTAGTGTTCATCGGTTGCGGGTCGTGTTCTCGGGCTCTTGTGCAAGATAAAAACGGTGTTTACTGTCAATGTTCACATTGTGTTGTGGCAAATCCCAGTTACCAGTACACTACAAAATATTACTACAAGCCTCTGACCTTGGTCCTTGGCGACTCCCGTACGTCCTTACAAGTGGAAGCATTCGGTTGCGTCATTTCGCGCCTTTTTTATGACTTTCCCGCCAAAATGTTTGTCCAATCAGCGGCGAAAGGGTTATCAGATGACAAGAATTTTGTCGATAGTTTTGTTACTTTCATTAAAGCTCTTGTAAAGAACCCGAAATGCAAGGTTACAGTTGCCTGTCACCTGACTGTAGATGAAAATAGCTTCATTGAGGATAGAACTTTCACTCTTCAGCAAATTGAGTTAATGCGATAAGGATTTGGAAAATAAATTTTCACGTCAATTCATTCAGTCTTGAAAATATTATTTCGTCCAGAAGCTACCAACTAGGGCGGTTTGTTGCCGCACTGCTCGCCAAAAAACTAAAATTCCAGCAAATTTCGAGCAAAAACTAAAATTCCAGTTAAAAGAGAAAACAGACTGGACCAATCACAAAGGAAAAAATGTTGGCTCGGCAAAATTGAACCCCACAAAAAGTAAAGCCGGTGCCATATGGTATTTCCTTGCAGAAAAAAGTCGCTGGATCGAATGACTGAAAAATCGGATCACCTATAGAAACTAGATAATGCTTCTTCGTTCCTCCCTCTAACAGGATCAGATTGGTCACGTGTCTTTGCGTAACAAGTAGCAACACGTCTCACTGATAGACAGTGCCTCTACCAATCATCATCTCCCTATTGAACCAGAAGGTCAACCGATAAGAGAATATTGGAAATCGAGACCTTAATATAACTCTCAGACTTTCTTTCATTATGGTACAAGCGGTCGATCTCTTTTTACAGTGTACGGATCATTTACCGTGAACTAAATGGCGAACTCTTGGATTAAACGCTGTCGCATCTTATCTGGTGACGTATGAAAAGATATTTGCATAATTGTTGATTCCAGGCAAATTCTACGACTGCGCATGCGCAGTTACTTTTTGCTTAAAAACTACGAAAATTGGCGTAGATTACCGTGCAGGGTAATAGATGTGAACGGCACAACACTTGCTTGTATCGCGAGATGGTAAAGCTTTTATTTTGGGGAGCCATAGAGTTTCCCAAAATAAACTTCAAATGAAATCCAAAAATTGCTCTGACTAATTGCCCAGACGACAGCGGGGCGTAATTTGCCAAAATTAAATTTAACATTCTTTCCGCACATCAAGCATTCTTGCTAGCTTTTCTTTGAGCCTAGTGCATGAACTAAGAGTGACTTGGATAACACTCTTAGAAAACCGTGAGGGAAGGGGCACAGAGGGAGTACGTCCCGTACCTTGTTTTCGCGACTCCCGTCCCATTTTTCTTGGCTTCCTTCCCTTAGCCCTTTTTGACTGCGAGACATTAAGCATTGTTGCGAATTTTCTCCCTAGTTCTCCCACTTCCTCCTTTTGAGAATTCCCACCTCCCACTCTTTCCCGCTCCCACCTCCCGCAGCGTCCCTCCCCCTAATTTCCCGGCCTCCAACCCCCCTGTCCCCACTCCCCACACAGAACGCTCAGGTTCATCTCGATAGCATCCCACATCATAGAACGATAAGGAAGTCAATGAACGCCATGTAAGTCTACCGACTTTTAATCTTTACACGACAGAACCAGACTCAAAATCATTCCGATACTGAAGAGGTAATTTATTGCGTTTTAAATTATAATTATCTTAGAACAACTAAAATGACTTCAAATTTAGAACATATTTCCATCTAAGGCAATGATAAATCTCCACCCTCTTGATATATTAACTATCCTTACACATTTCGGGCCAGAGAGGAAGAAGGGAAGCAAACAAAATTGTAATTTTTCTTTTTGCATATTACGTCTTTAAGAAGCATAGCAACGAATAAACGTTTTTCATTTTCTATTTGTATTCTTCCGTTGATGCTTAATAAATGCACTTTTGTTTAATTAATTTTAACTAGCCTGTGTAGCAGATACCCTTTTTCTTCCTTGCAAGATCAGTTATTCGGAAAGAGTAAAGGATCTTGCCGAAATAAAAGGCCTCTGCTTGCACAGTGTATGTTATTTAAAACCTCAAATAATTTTCAGTGTCTGGAAGGTAAGTTAAGAGATATAGGAAATATAATTTTTTTTTTCACTCAAATTAAAATCCAGGGAAGTTGTAAAGTAAAGAAATTATTGTTTACAATGTCGGTTGACAATATTTTCAGGTCTTGAAACCCACGCTTTCAGAACGATGAATGTATCCCAGTTAAAAAAAAATAACAGTAAAAAGTAAAAACCAAGGTAATACAATAATAAGCAGTTCAACTCAAGAAACGAATATGGCCTGAGTGTCAATGCATTTTCTTGTGTGTTGGTTTTCAAAAACATAGTAGGTCTGTGAAATCAAATCTGGAAAAAAAAATATTTAAAAAAACTAGTTGTTTATTGTTTCTCTTAACAAAACTATTTGACTAATCGGACGGATATGTCAGAAGTCCCTTTAGAAACAGGAGCACCCAACGACAATTTTCGGAAGAATATCTGTTCGGAAGACTATTTTAGATCTAGAATTTTCGAAACATTTGTTTTAAAATTTCTTGCTTGCCTGCCTCTCCTAGGATTTTCGAACATCTAAAAAATGGTATAATTGCCTATTTTTAACGGATTTTTACCCTAAAAAGATCACCTAGAATTTTCGGGAGCCTTTTTTCTGGCTGAAATTTTAGAAAAGGTAAGTTTTGATCCCTATAATTTTCGGATCACTAGACTTTCAGCTAGGAAATCCGAACAGATGAAAAATTTTTAGGGGACAAAAATATGCCTATATCTACCGTAAATACTAAAATACGTTTAACAATGCTATGTTTAAGTGGTTTTGAACCATATTCTCGTTGGGTGCCCCTGTAGAAAGCCTAACTAATGTATTCGAATAATCTTTTGAATTTTATAACATAAATTTTCGCTGTACTTTTTTAAAAGGTATTACCGGTAAATAAAATAAAGATATTAAAAATAACATGGCAAAAACGATCAGTGGAAATTTTTGGAGAAACAGATCGACTAACAGCGGTAATTTTTTCCCTTAGAAATCTGATTGATAATTAAACAAACAACGGTATGAAATGCTTAGAGAAATGCTGTATACCATTTAGTTAGTTCATTTGCACGAGACTTGATGTAATGGTTTCAGAAAGAAAGAAAATAAAAATCTACAATCTACATCTGTAGACCTTTTTAGCTTGTAAGTTTTGTTTTCCAATTCAGCGCACGTGATGTTCTCCGGGGAATTTGCCTTTTGTCTTTTCATAAATTACCTACAAATTCCGAAAATACGCCCCTCCAAATATAAGCCCCACAAACTCTTGACGCAAAAAAACCCTCCGTTAAATCGCCCTTCCAAATATAAGCCCCCGGGGGTTTGTACTTGGAAAACAAAGACTGTACAGTAACACATAAACTTTTGCATTTGCCAAAGTACTTTTACCTGTGCCAAATGAACTCTTGGTTTAGATTTCCTCGCTCCATATAGACAAAGTACTGGCATGGCTGAGTTTTAGTAAGTTCTACGTCCTTAAGGCGAGTTTCAGTAAAAACGTTCCGCAAACTACTGACATAAATTTACTTCGAACTATAAGCTAGCCCAATCGATTTTGGGACGTAAATTTCCCTCCCAGTATAAGCCTAGCCGACTTTGAAAAGCAAATTTCCCACCGTATAAGCCCCTCCAAAAATAAGCCCCTCAAAAAACGCCTTGGAAAAAAATAAGCCCCGGGGCTTATTTTCGGAATTTTACGGTATGCATCCATATGCTCGTGGATGCATATGCATAGGACGACATTTAAAAGAAACAGTTCTCTGGGGTACCATCACGCAGTCTCAGCTAAAAAGCTAAAAAGTCTAATGCCAAAAAGGGCACAGTTTTTAGTTTTTTATTAGCCCGGGGTTAATTCTTCTTTCCCAATCTTCTTATAGGGGAGAATAAAAGCGAACAAAGGTCCCTAAATGTGCTATATTCATTTCTCTTTCACCAAAAATTATAATGAAAGGGTGCCTGGAACGACACCCCAAGTGACCTCTGTTAAGTAACTAGATTCTCCTTTCAATTTACCTTGTATATTTTTGTGAATCAAAGACAGAATTTGGTATTTGATCAAGACCCACTTTAGGCTTTATTTCATCCTCTCTTCACTTATAAATTATTTTACTTGTCTATTACAATTACCAGTGTTATCCAAATTTAAGTCATCTTCTGACTGACTCTGCAATTTGACTCTGTGAATGAAATAATTTGCCACTGAGGAAAAGTCATGACGCATTGTGTACAGTAGCAAATTATCTTTAAGAAAGTACCTGTGGCATCTTTTTAACTCACAGTAGAAAGTAACTATCTGTGCTAACTTGTAACAGTGTCAATGGATTGTTAATAATAACTATCATTTAAATAACTATGACTGTGAATTAATATTACATAACCACTGCATTTTCCATGAGAGAATCAGCACAAGCTTTTAATCTGTCTCTAAATTGCCCTGCTAGTGTTCTTGCAGCTAGAGTAAGAATCTGTCGTTTGGAGGAACCTGAAGGGAAAACAGCAAAAATCAATGATAACAAGATCAGTGATAATTAATGGAACATTAACCAATATGAATAATAGCATTGCGCGCAGTTACTACTTTATAGACCCGAAACTCAGACAAACTGTAAAACAAATAAGAGTGGCGTTTCCTCACTTTTGTCTGACTTTTGCCATTAAAAAGTCATGTTTGTCTGTCTGACAAAAATCAGACAAAAATTGCAAATTAGTCACTTTGACGTCATTCGCGCGCTACGCTATTGGTTGCCAGTTGTTGTTGTTGTTTTTTTTGTTACCTTTTTTCATTTCCTTCATTAACCAAATAATTACATACACATCCTTACTACTTAAATTACATGTAAACTTTTACCAAATTGTTTTACATTTTGTACCGTATATGATGAATGGTGACAGACTGGTCTTTGGAAATTAATTTTTTTCTGATATTTCTTTGTAAGGCATGTCACTAGAAACACAGTGCCATTTGACAATAGAGACCTTAGGTTTAGATTGAAGGACAAGAACCACTACTAGTACAAGATTTAAATGAAAGGTTTTTTTGGGTATTCTCACAAAATAGACCCCCCAGAAAGCTTCATTGTATGTTTGATTCACCAGAAAAGTTAGCACTGTTATCTTTATTGCAAAAGGTTAAGCCCTCTCCCAATTGCAAAATGATAAGACTTCAAACATTTGATAACTTGTTTCCACCTTTCCAATATTCTCGCTAAAACTCCCAGTAGAATGACGACGGCTATCAAGTTTTCCCACCAAAATGACCCTGGCTCAAATGCAAACCCTATTAAGGTCTCTATTAAATGTGTCATATAACTCAAGAGTGGGCAATAGTTGAGTTACATGATTAGAGAGCTTTAGATTCTAAGACAAGTAGGACAGCGAGTACGAGATTTTCTCGGTACTAAGTAGTGCTCGTGCGTTAAACAGCATTCACAGCATTATTTTGGTGGGAAAATGTGGTAGCCATTGATCACTCTTCTACGAGTTTTAGCGAGAATGTCGAAGTGCCAGAAACAGTTATGAAATATTAGAATTTTTATCATTTTGCAATCAGGAGAGGATGTAACCTCCTTCAGTAAAGGTAACAGTGCTAACTTTTCTAGTGAAAAATGGTAAAATGAAGCTTTCCGGGGAGTCTATATTTTGAGAATATGCGAAAAAGCTTTAAGTCAAATCTCGTACTTGCTGTTGTACTTGTCTTAGAATCTAAAGGTCTCTTTTATGTTCTCTCTACCAACAGGGCAGTTGGCACCGACTGGGATAGTTACAGCTACTGTAGAAAAGACAGTGAAATGCCCCATCATATGGGACTTTTTCAGACTATTTAGTAGCCTTAGGGCCTGTTTACATGGAGGTAGGGGACCCCAGGCAGGTGAGGTAGCCCACCTGTCCATAATATAATCTCTCGTGTGGTCACCCCACCTATCAAGTAAACATGATAAAAAATGAGAGATCATATGGACAGGCAGGTTTCCCCACCTAAGCTGGTTACCACACCTACTTGGAGTCCCCTACCTCCATGCAAACAGGCCCTTGGTTACTATGTTAGTAGCCATAGTAAAAAAGTGGCTTACCCGAGAGTTTAGACTGCCAATCACCATGTGCCTGTCCAGAACCTATAATGACTTCACCAAGAGTATATGACAAGCCAGACCATCTCAAGTTATAGTTTGATGGTGTACTCTCCTCTGCTTTAGTGATGTACAATTTGGGAATATGCACTGATTGTGAGAATGTTTCAAATTCTAACTTTGAAGTTGGGTCACTCAGAGCTAGACATGTCAAGCCAAACCACCTAGCAAAAGAGAACAAAATCATTACACCATTGCAAAGAGAAAGTGGAGAGTAACTCTTTACATAACATAAGTGACAAGAAACTATACCCATAATTAATTAAGTTAGTCATAAAGAAAACAAAGACAAGTGAAATGAGTAGAAAACCAGGTCTACACTGTATCACTCTGAAGTCTGGTACCCAACCAATAATAAGCTAATTATCATATGACTGGTTATGAGAGTGGGCAAGAATAAGGAAAACCTGGACGTTCTGTTACCTGAGCGGCCAAGGTGAGCCAATCCTAAGAAAGGTTCATTTGGTCTTAGAAAAAATTATATTTAAATGGATCAATATACCTTTCTGCGAAACTGCCCACCTACCCCTCCCCTAAGCCAACATTTTGCCCTAAATGAGAAGTAAGTGTTAATGTTGGCTTAGGGGATGGGTAGGTGGGCAGTTTCCCAGAAATGTACTTGTATAATGATCTGAATAAATCTCTTATTGACCAAGCTTTTAGGTTAAGATGGCTGGATATTAACCTGTGGGCGAGATGAAGCAAATCTTGTTTTCTGATTAGCTTCCTGAGCGGGCATGCTTAGGATTTCCTGCATTTGGCCATATAATACCTTATTCTCACTTAATTTCATGAGTATTTGCGATTTGGGGAAAATTGTGAAATTTAATACTCAGGAAATCTAAAAATCCCTAAAAATCCCTAGAAATCGTGAAATTAATTGCTCGCGAAAAATGGCTCAAGACTTTTTGCAAAATTAATTCTTGTGAAGCAAGTGAGAATAAGGCAATTAATTCATTAGCATGCGAGCAAGCTCACCGGGGTGCTCTAGTGGCAGGGCGGGAAAAGGAAGGAGAGCTTGCAACCACATCTCTGGAGTTTGAATATCTACACCGAAAAAGTCAATGCGAAATGCTGATTGGCAGAGATGACATTAGTAATGATGTCATTACCCTTGGCATGTGATTTTCAATGTCTGTTTACATTCGCACTTGTTTCCACTTTGCGCTGATGGGTAAAAATCTGAAAGCTCAGTCGACGGGGAGAAAAAGGGGAATTGGAAGTGGAATTCAAATTCTGGAGATGTAGTTGCAAGCCCTCCTTCCTTTTCCCACCCTGCCGCCAGAGCAGCCTGGAGAGCTTGCTCGCAGACGATTATTTTGTTATTGAACAAGCCTCAACTCTATCTTGTTCCATAAGGAACAAAAAAATAACTTGACCAATAATATCCAGCCATTTTGACCTCACGCTTGGCGACATGCTTGATTAATAGCACAATCCATATGACCAGTCAGAGTAGTGAGAAGACTCTATACACACACTTACTTTCCAGGTAGAAGCTCACAAACCATTTCTTCAAAACCAATAATGACCTGGCCTTCAACGATTTTCTTTCCTCTTACTAAGTTTGCTATCCTGTGCTGGGCTCCCTTAACTCCGGCAGAGAATCCCACTGGTAAGGGAGCAATGCCGGACACAGATGAATGTGGCTGTATCACAACATGCTCAAACACCTGTAGGAAACCGTCCTTAATGGCTTCAACTGCCTCAGAATCATCAGTTGTAACAGCTATGTTTATAGATTGGTCCCTTCCACCTGTTAAAAACAAAGCATTGAATTTACTAAGATTAAAGTTTTCCATGGAGACATGATCACTTTGCAGTCTTATTGTGTCCATAAC
This sequence comes from Porites australiensis, assembly GCA_022179025.1. NCBI lineage: Eukaryota > Metazoa > Cnidaria > Anthozoa > Scleractinia > Poritidae > Porites > Porites australiensis. The sequence continues at coordinate 146,422 of BOPM01000771.1, forward strand.
TAAAAATATAATTCTGAGGACCAGAAGCAAAATACTGTATGACTCATAGGGCGGATTCAGTTGCAGTAAAGGCGTACAGCTGTTGCATTTGCCCGATGGACCTTTTTATGTTTTAAAGCCTACGAACAGTACAAAATCCATAGGGAAAAACAAGTTGTCTCACAGTGTGCAGATTAGAAATCCTTATACAAATGTTTTAAAGATTGCCAAAACTGTCAGTTAGAACTGTGCAATGTTTGGGAAGGGGTATGTGGCAGAGATGGCCAGGATTTTTGGCATGCACTTCTGTGAGCACAGAGATGACATACATGTACACACATTTAAACTCCTCGGCCATTCAAGAACACACCAACACCACTGTCCACAAATCAAGTCAGTATAAATGATGTTAAGATTCTGACAAGGAAAGTGAAACTGGTTCAAAGGAAGACCAGGGAGACCCTTCAGATATGCCACAAGCACCTGGCCCTCAACAACAGCCAAAGCTAAGACGTCATGCCAGGGTTGCTCAGTCCCTATAACAAGAGCACCACGATCACGTGACTCAATTAAGTCACCTTTGTCTAAGGGATACCATCAAAAATTAGTTTTAAAAATTACTGCAGAAAACAACCAAATCCTTACGTAAATAATCCTGCATTTCTGGGTCGAGTGTTGTGATTACACTTTCAACAGAAGTCTAAGAAAGGAAACAAATAAAGAAAATCATCAAAATGTATTCAGCATAATACACAACTGTAAAATTTTTTAATTACCAAACATATGTTTATAAGCTTAAATAAGATTTAATATCGAAATAAACTAATAAGTTAAGCTTATGTTTTGTTTCAAGAATATTTTGAACAAACTTACCTTGGTCTTCTCAACGATATTTCGGCCCAGATTTTGCGTTGTCTGTAATCCAGCTGAAACAGCACTAGACATCCAGCTCCACATACTACCGATTTGATCATCCTCGCTCGTTTGACCCGAATTTTGTCTTTGCCACGTCGATAAAGAAGAAGATGAACCCAAATTTGTCTCATACGGGCTTTTCACAGCTGGGTTTTTTGGAGCATTAGATGAAGGGAGATCAGCCCTAATTTGCTGTTGAACAGGGCTTGTTACTCGACTTACAGGCTGAGAATTTACCGAAGATCCAGCTGATAAACTCGATGTGTTATCGGCCAGGGAAACAGGGGATGTTATCGTAGCAGTGGTCATTGTGCTGGGTGATGTAGAGTCAATTTTAACATATCCTTCTTCTTCTAAGGCGCTTTCTACCTCTTTGGTAATGTCCATATTAAAGAAAGAAACTTCTGAAGTCTTGAAAACCTCTCCTTGGTTATTGTATAGGGGCAAAATTAAAATTCACAGATAATTTTTTACGAAACACAACATCGAGTACAAACAGATTCCATTCACTTGTGACTGAACTCCATGGTAGGGCCTCGCTTCAGTGGAACGGAGCGGAGGAATGGAGACTATTTTCTTGAAAATCCCGCGGTCTCCCGCGGAACAGGAACAGATCGATCGAACAGGAAAACTGCCAAAAAAAAAGAAAAAAAAAAAGAGCTATAGCGGATAGTCTCTGGCCGTTCAAATTCTCCTCTTAAAAGTATGACCTTGTTGGAAAAGGATTTTTTTGTTCGCATTTTTCATTTTCCTTTTCCCCGTACTCGTTCCCCGCTCCCCGTCCCTCGTTTTACGATAAACAACCAGTTGCTGTGTTCGCTTGCGTTTACACGTGCAATGGTGAGAGCCAATCGGGTTACGCTTTTCTAATCACGAGGATGCTTTGCGGCGCTAAATTCAAATTTAAAATTCAGTGATGATTTCACAGCACGTGAAAGAAGACGGGTTGCGAACAGTTCGGTCCGGGAGTTCGGTGAACTTTACCATAACATTTCTCTTCGCAACCTAGTTATTTTGACTTGTCTCATTACCTTGCACCCAAAAATCTGACGGTGAAAACAACTTTTGGATTAATTGATACAACAACAAGCCAGAAGGTAGGTAGAGGCTGTTTGCGGTTCAGTTATGTTGCAACTTGAAGTTACGGCTGACAAATTCCAAATAAAATAGCTTATAGTTTGATGTTTTTAATTGCTATGTTTGATAGTATTGTCAATAATGCAGATAACTGTTATCATTGCAGAAAGTACTACTGGAAATACACCGTGCAATTCAACTCAAAGCCGAGATAAAGCGGACCATGGAGATGGTTTCCAAACGTCTACACGTGACAGCGGCATGGGTAGAAGAAAAAGTCAACCTCCAAAAGGTAAAACAGGCTCAGTATTTTTTTTTCAAATGAGTAACAGTAACTGTGCAAACTTAATGTTTTTTTTTTTTTATTTTGTTGCTACAATGAAACGCGGTCTTGCGGCCACCTCGATAATATATAATACGGTCAACTAGTTATTACAGCCGCTTTTTTTGGTCGCCTGGCGGAACGGCCATACATTTTCTTGTAAGAAAAAAAAACCCTCCTTCATACGGTCACCCGTTAATACGGCCGAATTTTTGGGCTCATTGGTGACCGTATTAACGGGGTTCTACTGTATTTTATATAATTTCGTAAGGTAGGATAAAACAGTGGATGAATGTCTAAACAACCATTCAGTACCTTTGCTTAATTATCTTTAATTTCAGCATAACTTTCCAAAAGTAGTCTTAATGTTAACAACTTGAGAAATGAGTTGATTTTAAGACTCGAACGAAATCAGTGTACTCTGCTTACACGTGGCAATCGTAGGAGGAAAGGGCAACAGTGGACACGCGAGGGCTCCGTCTTTTTCGTGGGTGAGGGGTGGGGTTCGTAGTGTTAATCACGAACCTTCTTTATTATTTGGAGAAGGTAAAAGGCGATACAAATGCGAAAATGTTCCAAGACTTCTATCGATGATCAAGTTCTATAAGTAGCACAGAGTACCAACAAACTTGGAAGCAATCCCGTAATTAACAATAACGTGGTGAGCAGAGTCGAGCCTACCGTAAGTTGACAAGACGAGATTTTCTCACTGCTGCCACATGGACATTATTTCGTGTACTAAGTGGTAGCTTAAAAATATTCAAAAACAGTAAAATTAATTTATAATTCCTATGTCATTTAAGGACGGGTGTTTTTTTTTTGAGATTCAAGTATATACATGCATAGTGCTTTGAATGAGAAAGTTTTGACGTTTTTGAAAGTTGGTTGCTTTTGGTAGAAGGTCGAGCATAGAGATTTGACTGTAGTTTAACAACGGGGACGGGATATCTAGGAAAATGTCTTTGCCCAGATCACATCTCATTTCGTCAGTTTCTCGCTGTTATAGAAGTTTTCAAACATAAAGGTTACGAAAAGAAGGAAAAAATCATCAGCCAAGGAAATTAAATATAATCTTTCTACAAATTACCTTTAGTTAGTTCTTAAATGTCATACAAATGTACTGGAAAGGGTTAGGAGAAGAAAGGTGTTGATGTTGAAGCCTGCTATTTTTTTGTAAAATAGGCTTTTATTTTTCTCCTGTTTTACGTTTTGATATAAAACCATTTCAGTTATTATTTCTTTCTTTACAATTTTCAGTCTTCCGACGTCTACGAGACGAGTTTTTATCAGGCGGACCACCAGACCAGACCATTTGCTCAGCAGACCATAAATCAGACCAGACTATTTTCCTCAGGCAGACCAATAGGCCAAACATCCTCTCAGACAGACCACCAGACCAGACCATTTTTCCTTGACAGTCCGCCAGACCAGACAGGCACCTTCATCTGACCAGCTACCAGTGAGCTTCAACTTTCCAAAGCCGTGACAATCAGCCTCCAGTCAGGATTCTAAGGACATCTTGTAATTCAGGTCAGGTGCACTCCTTATGGGTTGGGTCAAGGGAGGTTAATTTATAGAGCTCTGGATGAACCTTGCAAAGCATACTATCCACACACGTTCGGTTATAGAAGTCCCTGGACTTCGTTTGTTTTCGGCTTTAATTAATTGTAGTTAGATTAGCTAGCGGGGTTCCCTGGGCTGGTAAGGGCCTCCCCTTCCCTTTTTCCAAATTTGGGTTGCTTTGCAGGTACATGTATTCGGTCAGCGATAGGAATTCGATTTTTTCTCCTGGAAGAGGTTCGGTTTTTATTCGACGTCTGCTCGGATTTTTTCGGATTCACTCCGTCGTTACGCCATCATCGTCTTCGCTTCAGTGTCCCGCTTAGCTGCGCCAAATTCAATTTATCTATTACACTTCAATTGACAGATGAGACGCTGGACAATTGAAGCTTTCATCCGCACGGTTCAACCAGACAAACACTACCTTAATGGAAATTTAGGAAACTAGAGATTACAGACCATTCAACTTCTGTAACGGGACCTGATTTGGCACCTCTTACAAGTTTAGTGGTTTCTCTAGTTACAGGTAGCTAATTAGTTAAGCCTCGCAAATTTGAGTCTACTTCACTTACAACGACCAGAATATTAAGCTTGCGAACCGTAATATTGTATTCACTCATTTTCAAAGACAAAAAGTATAAAAACGGATCATAGATAAATGAACGTTTCAACTTGGTATCAGCCACCAAATTTGTGAGCGTGGAGTAGAGTATAGTGTAAATCAACAACATGGCCCGCGACCAGTCGTTTTTTGCCGTGAAGAGCTAACGACTTGTGGCAGGTTATCGCTGGGAATACTGGGACAACGCACACACCCTAAGTAGATCGTTTACAAATCGTAAGCGTAGGTAGTCTTCGAGACCAATTTACGACGACGCAGTTTCATAGCTGGAGGAGCAACATCAACTCGGTTTCGCCACTTTTGATTCGAGAGAGAAACTGGGCCTAGTCGACCTTCGCAAAGACTTCTGGGACTCTCTCCAGGGACAGGGAAAAATTGGCCAATAGCTGACCGTCACGTACCCAGTAACGATCCCAGAAACCATTGCGGGACGCATTTCGGCTCCAGGGTCCTTCTCAGTTCTAAAGTGGAGAATAGCCTGTTAGTAGAGTTAGTAGCCTGTGGGGTAGGTGCAAGACCAACATGGACCGCAGTTATATTTCGGGAACACGCTTGCGTAGGACACTCGTTTCTTCGTCTGTGAGTCCCTGAATATGCGCCCAATGATGCTCTTGTGTGTACATCACAGGTTATAGATAGATTTCTGAAGCTTACCAGGTTATGGGAAGTTCTCTCGTTATGGCATTATTAACACTAAGACGACTGGGTTCGTCTTCTTGTCTATCTTGCCATTCGCGAGGATTCTCTCGTTAGGAAGCCCTGCATTGCAGTACGCAGGCACTGATCGTCTACAAATGGTAGGCGTAGGCAGTCTTCACGTCGATGATCCATTGATAGCGGCTGCTTCGTCCTGCAGGAGTTGTCAGCAGGTTTATTCTTCTGTCACCTCTTGTGGTACGTCAAGCGGCCTGCGATCGGATCCTCTCCGGTGCAAGATGCCTGTCCCATTGTACGATGATAGAAGAAGCCGGCCGAAGAAAGAAGAACAAAGATCGTCGAACGCCATAGAAAGTTAATGTAGTTAGTTAGGCAAGCGAGAAAGCTGCCATTGCGGCATTGAAAGAAGAGGACGAGTCACCATGCGCAATCAAAGAACGATAGTGATGACGATGGGGATCTTGATTATACCCCTCGTTACTTCGGAGTACTCGCGAACTTCACCGACCTCGAAGAGCAAAGGACATGCTGGTTATTAGGCAAAAGGATAGTCAGAGAAGATATAAAATAGCAGTCAGTCGCCTAAAAAAAGAGCTGTTTCAACTAGTATTGACGTCTGCTCAAGCTAGCGAAAGGAGAACAATTTCGCATGAAAAGATGTATTTCTGATACATTAGGTACAGGGTGCGAGGAATTTTTTCATAAGTTAACTTATATTGATACAAATTGTAGCCTTAAAGGGCACATTTGGCCTGGAATCGTCGTAAGACTTCAATAATTGGTTGAGACAGCTACAATACTTAATTAACATTACGTGGCCGGCTGGACTTCGTCGTCGTGACCGACACCGCCTTCTCATCAGGACAAGCAATACAACCACGCCCAACTATCCAGTGGCTCAGTACGTACACCTTCGAGGAGGAACGAGACCAGCGAGAACGAGCCCAGTGTTGACGAAACCTGACAGAGTACAGCAGCCCATATAAGGTAGGGCTGATTCAAATGGTACAGCGCCTGTTAAAAGCTGTCGTCTACTTGGCAGATTTCCATAGTAACGTTTGTCTCCATAGAAACGTTCGTTTCGTAAAGCCAAATCGTGTGATGAGCGCTCAGTTTTAACAAACGTGGCACCATATGTATCAGCCTAAGTCTGACAATAAAACGTGGCAAAAGGTTAGTGAAACCATTTATTTTTATTTTAGCTAGCAAGCGATTGTCGAAATTCGACTCCGTCTCCGATTCTTCGATTCGGCTTTCGGTCTTTCTCCGTATTTTTCTCGAAACGCTTTCAAGGCCATGGTATCGACAATATCTCGATAGCAGGCCACTAACGATTGCCCGCCGGCGAAAGGTCCAGTAAGCCCTGGGGTGTTTCATTCGAGGTGTCAAGTTTTATGGACATATGGACACTCCTTGGTTTTACTGGACCCTAAATTTTTCTTCTAGGAGCGCTTCCCATTAATTTATTAAACTCTGTAACTGGTTAATGGAATTAAATAAATGACACAAATTGCTTTTTTGTTGTTAGTGTGTTGCTTTCTTAATACGTAATTTAACTATCATGGTATGAAAGCTGTACTTAATAATATTTATAGTAGTTATACATTTGAGCAGCTGGTAAGGTTTATTCGTATCGCATTAAAATCAATAAAAATATAACAAAAAACAGTTCTCAGTGTGGTGTTTTTTCATGGTAACTATAGGATAATATATATTAGGTGACTAAACTATAAAATATACTAATAAAGCAGTTTTATTTCAGCAACACCAAACGTCAACGATTTTTCTTTTTTGCACTCTATACCGTCATTCTGTAACTGTTTAATGGAATTAAATAAAAGACACAAATTGCTTGTTTGTCGTTAGTGTGTTTCTTTATTTAATACATAATTTAACTATCATGGTAGTAAAGCTGTACTTAATAATATTTATAATAGTTATAAGGCTTATTCATATCACATTAAAATCAATAAAAATAAAACACAAAAACAGTTGTCCGTGTGGTGTTTTTTCATGGTAACTATAGGATAATATACATTAGGTGAATAAACTATAAAATATACTAATAAAGCAGTTTTATTTCAGCAACGTCAAACGTCGACGATTTTTCATTTTTTCACTCTATGCCGTCGTTCTGTCGGACTATGGTTCCGGAAGACTTTTTTGGGGCGCGCCCTGTGGACGTACATCGCCTGCTACATGTCTGTGTTTTGGCGCGTTGTCTCGAGATACCTCGATTTTTTCTTCTTTTTTTCCTGCGTTACTGAAGAAACGCTCAACACTTCTACTTATTCCGGCTGAAACAAGACTTAAGATGCTGGAAGAATGGCTAGATGAGTTGTAATTGAGTTTAACGTAGTTGAATTTTGATGATCAATAAAGTTTACACAAAGTGAGTGCTAGAGTGTTTTTTTACTAACTTAAGATAAACTTAACGAATTTTGTTTCAGGAACTTGCGATTCAGTGGCTAGCAATATCTTTGCCATAAAACGAACACGTTGTATTGTAATAATTTGAACTTAAGGATCAATAAAATTGCTCTCCAGAAAGCAGCGCATCCACGTGTTGTCTTAAACTACTAACGCGATAAAAAACCTAGAAAGTTGTATTTCAGGAACTTCGAACCGAATTTTTTTTCCGACCTCTGGCTGCATCGCAGTGGACTATCAACCGTCCTGGGCGCGCCCCGTTTGGAACGTACAAGGCACCGTTTTTGGCGTATTCTATCAAGACGGTTCTTTCTAGATGTCTTCAAGAATATGACGACTGAAACCAGATTTGGATTGAAGAGAGACTTCTTGTGCCCAATTCAAGCTATGGTAAGGCAGATAAGTATGAAGTTATTGATGTTTAAGCATTCTTCTTATCTTTGCAGTTTTCAGGTCACACGTCCCAGGAGGTCAACGAAAATACCCTTTTTCTATTAAAGGCGTGACTCAAGAGAACTAATAAAATACCAATGTACTGTAAGTATAAAGGAATGGACGTCTTTAAATAATTTGGAGAGAAATTAAATACAGTTGACCATTGTCACGAGTTGCTCTATAACAATGTGGAGGAAATGGACCGTAATACGAGCATTTGAAAGCGAACCACGGATAGGATTGATTATGGCAGCTGGGACATACTATTTATGAGGTCCCATTATGGCTCTTGATGGGCGCTAATCAAAACTATCGTCGAAATCATTTCATTTCATACTAATTTGCCTTGTAAGCTATTCTTCATTGCAGATCGAATACTTTACGAGGGATGGCCTTGCTAAGAAACTCATTGCTTGAGGCGGGCTTTCGCAAGGGGTTACAGACTATGTCCTTTGCCTGGTCTCTGGTAAGCCTACATAGTTAAGTGGAACTAAAACACACGGATCACTCTTCTAACGAAGAATTAAGGAGGATTATAAAAAAACAATTTAACCACAGCATTACAGAATGGATTTTGTCCACCATTCTAGATTGGATGGGAATTTATTTTGTTGCTTTCAAAGGAGATGAAGAAAATTAACAAAGAACTCAACCCACATTTGATATTATTTACGTAGACTCCGGAATTCGAACCCAGGCCACATCGGTGGAAGGAGCGACTGCACTCACCAGCGTGTTGCCTTAATCGCTCCTTGAGAAAAAAGTAATGGACGAATTATTAATCGTAAATTATGATTATGTATGGCTTGTATCATGAATTAATTGTTCTAAGAAGCATTACATTCAGGAAACAAAATCTCAGACGTCGTAAAGCAGCAGTGATCCGGCAGTCATTTCTACCTGTTGCAAGCTTGTGAAAGAGTTATGCCCTCCTAACAAGGGTAAGTGATAGAACAGATGACAGTTTCCTATATAACGATGAAAACGATTGAAGAAAACCTAGGCTTTTGTAATGAGATTAACTTTATTTGGTCTCTTCATCGACGCTCAAACGATGGCGCTGTTGGAGTTTCGCTCAATACGTGAACTGAAAAATTGCAAAGAATAAAATACGATGAATCCGAGATGTTGTAAAGAAAAAAGTTATTCCATGATTGATTAATTAATCAATAAAGCTAAAAACCAAGGCTTTTGACTTGACCCTTATCTAATGCAAATTGCACGGAAGTGAATTTGTGGCCTTAGTGGGATCCAAACCCATGGCCTGCTGCTGATGGGGCTAAAGTGCATTGTAGTTATTTCTCAATTTTTAAGGTGCTTGTATTGTGATTAAACAATGACTAGCCATATCCTCCTACCAAAAGCCTCATTTTTAAAGAGACAAATCAAATTCATCCGTTTTTTATGAGGTTCAAGTCCACTACCTGCCGAGGGGATACAACTTTGTTAGCTGATCTTTATTCCTCACTTGTTTACTAAATTCCTTGTTCTCGAGAGGTATCGTATTTAGTCAGAGAGTTTCGGATGTCATACCTGTTATCATGAAGTATCTACCTGTGAGATCAACTTGAAGGTGTATGTGTTGAAAAGAACGCACCCCAAGAAGAGGTTAGCACCTGGATATGGTATCAACAGCTATTCACACAAAGGAGAACCTTCAAGAAAAAGATGTCACCATTACAGATAGAAAGAATGCGCCATACAAAGGTAAGCGCTGGGATATATTATCGACAGCTATTTGCCAAAAAGGAGAACCTGCAATACAAGGAAATGATTGAAATCAGCCGCTGAAGCCTCGATAGAAGTCATCCCTATGGCCTTTGATTTATTTACTGGGATCCCCCCAAAATTCAAACAAGTTACATAAGAAGAACGGGAGGAAATACGAGGCTTTCGAAAGAAATTCTTTTCTTAATCCGTGGAGTACTCAAAACTGCTTTACAAGAGGGCATATTAGTGAAACCTCGAACACTGTCGCGAACTTATCAAAGGGGAAAAAACCCTCCACACGATTTTCCATCTGTGTTTCCAATGATTTTCTGTGCCAGAAACGTGTTCTTCAGAATACTCAGAAACCTTTTCGGAAAAAAATTGATGTCGATCGGTTGCTCTGGTTACTAGATACGACGTCATCAGTAGCATGAAGTCAATTTATTTTTAACAAAAATGCGTTCTTTTTTCACAATTAAAAATGTTAAACTGTGACAAAATAATAAGATACAATTTTTTGTCGTGAGCAAAAAAAAGTAGTTTGGGCAAACCAATGTGAACAAACTGACAAAAAAGAAAGTATGGCGGCAGTGTTGAAAGGAACAACCTTAACTTTAATGATCAAGCCAGTTCTATATAGTAAGATGACAAAAGGAATTGTGGTTGTAAATCATTGCATCGAAGTAAAATTCAGTAAGTTGCCAAATTTTTTTTCATTATTACATTTCTTAATCTTAGCACAATTAGCCCAAAGTCCAAGTTCCATTTCAGCTCATAGGACGAATGAGTCATACTTTGAGGTTATTATACCATCGGAAGAAAAGACTGAATTTGCATTCAAATCCACTCAAAAACGATGCTCAAGTAAATGTCTTGTAACAGGAGCCGATCATGAGGTCATATTGATATTGACAGTGGTCCTTAAACTGCGTTCATGGGTTTAGGAGACCACTTATGCCATTCATATATCCTTAAAGTGAATATCCATGATGCCTTAGTGGTGAGATGAGTAGACGCAATTTTGTAATTTCATTTATTCACCTTTAGCGCTGAAAATTCTGAGAGTACTAAGTAGTTGACCCCTTGAGTGATTGAGCGTGGGAGAGGGGGAGGAGGCATTCCAGCTACGGGTCCCCCTCCCCCCCCCACCCTCATATAAAGTTTCACTTTTCTTGTTTATGAAATTCTGCATTCTTGCAAATAACAAATTAAATGGGTGCATCTCCTGACAAATAAAGTTGAAGGCACGAGTGCAGAAGAATCCTATTGTTCATATCGGCCATTTTTCAGGTCGGCGCTTGAGACCCGGGACGGTGTTATATCGTATTGCATTATGGGGCTTTTTCTGGAAGTAACCGCTTGTCTTACTGGCAATTACGAGGTTTGGAGTAAACAGGTCCAGAATTCGTCCCCCGAAAATGTCCCATAGGGCAATTCAAAACAACTTCCACCCAGTCTCACTCACTACCTTGAAAATGGCCTCTTGGTCATATGGTCATATATTTAGGCTTTACAAGGATGTTTCTGTACTATGCCTCTTCAACTAGCGCGCAAGAATTGCGAACTCGTCTTCTCAAGAAGTACTTTTGCTAATAGCCTGATACTATCTCCACGACAAAATTCATATCAGTTATGTAAAGATCGACATAACATTTTCTTGAGCTCAATTTTGAGTGGCTACAACAGAGTGAACGTTTTCAGGCGATAAATGAGGAATTGAAAATTAAAATTATCTTTTCAAGGGCTTGATACTATGGGCTAATTATGCAATCCCTAGGTTAACAAAACGGCCAAAAACTTTCGATTTGAGCCATGTGGAATGGTTAACGTTGGCCAGTTTTAGATTTATCCAGATGGAGATTAAATATTAGAAATTATTCATTTTCGTACTTAAATTTTAGATTTGCCATGAGTTAGCAGTTTGCTCTTTTTAGCGTTGTTCGTTACCTTTCTAAACAGAAAAAATGCAAAATCTCTCATTTTTTTTAAATAATGTCTCGACGTCAAATGTCAATTTTGATGTTATATCTCGTAACCATAGCAACCCATCGACTCGAATTTTTTTCAAGCAACTATGGAGTAAATGAAGAGCAGACTCAAAATCGACTTGAAAAACAAACAAACTAACAAACTAACAAACAAAAACGGATAACGTTTTCTTTGGAAGGAGGGAGCGAAGAGGGGAGTGGTGAAGACTGCGGTATCCATCCTCAATCTTTTCAGTGTGCTCGAGGTAAAAGAGAGTTTAAAATCGGAAGAATTGACTATTTAGAAAAATCGAAGGTAAAAGAGAAGAGATGTATATAACCAATCTTTTATCACAGTGCTTGTACTGTAATGCTTGTATTATATTGCTCGTTGTTGGTAGCATTGCTTTTTGGAAAGAAGATCTGAGAAGAACTGAATTGAAGAAGAACGTAGCGGCCCTACCTGGCACGCGCAAGGAGATGACGAAGTAGGCTTTGGGAAAGGGACTCAGTGTCCAATGATCTAGTTTTTACGTTTGAGTAACAAATACTCGCTTGCATGCATTTAATTCTTCTACTCTTCGTTTTCTAGTATTTTTCTCATTTAGGTCTGGAAGCCTCTTATTTCTTAGCGTGGTGTCAGTACCTGTGATAGACAGAAGGATTTACTATGGCCACGTTAAACAGAGGTTAGTACTAGAAAAGATGTAATGCCATTTTTGTATAAAGTTGTGAATCATTGTATCCCCAGCAACTTGCAAGAAAACTGAGACCCAGGGGAAATCGCTTGTTGCATGATGGGATTGACTGACGCCTGGTTTAAGATAATTTAGATGATGTCTACAGAATTAAGGATCGGGTCCATAATGGTCAATTATCCATTTATCAGTTCACTTAAATTCCTTCACAAAAGCTGTCTACATATTTTCTAGTTACGGTTGCAAACTAAACAAAAACTAAAAGTTCAACTGAACGTTACTTCAATCCTATGCAGTTAAATCGGTTTACCAAGGACATTTTCTTGGTGTGAGCTCAAGATAACGTTTACAGACACGTGCCTCTTTGAATGGTGTCCGTCAATGGATCTTCAAAGCTATTTGACTGTTCTCAAATGGTTCACGAAAACATTGTGAAAAATTCGGCGAAGAAATGATTGTAAGGATCAAAACTGAAGGAAAAATAGAAAAGATAATTAAGACATCTATCTTTTTTCGACAGCTGGCAGGAAAGACGCACAAAACTACGGACTACGCAAGCTGGCGGGAGTAAAGGAATGAAGACTCGATTCAGTCGCCCATCTGCCAGTACAAGATCCTAAACTGGTTGAAACTATTATACATGTAGGATAATAAGAAACCAAGGAAAGCTGAAGTCAAAAATAAAAACATTTAATATATTGTAGAGACCTTAAATTTTTATTAAATGCGAAATGGCAGAGAAAAACTGAAGAACCAGAGCACACTGTTCAAGTTTTTTTATATCGAATATGGGCTCGTTTGTGAAATAAGAAACCTAGTATCAACGGGTTCGCAAAGGTAGTTTTTTTTCACTTGCCATTTCTCCGCTCAAGCAGTCTTGTCATTAAATTCCTTTTTCGATACGATGATTGAGTTAATTAGGAGGGATACAAAGTTTGTCTGCGATTTCACATAAACTTGAATAGGAAATGAAGTCCTCTTGTGTCACAATAATACTCTCTGAAAAGGCCTTGACCTGACAAGATTTGTAATTTTTCGAAGAGCCATGCGAGAGTCCAAAAGTAATCGACAAAAGTCGCTTAAATTTTTTAATTGAAAAAGTAAAGCTCAAAATGTCGGCTCAGTGTAGACCGCAGCTTGATTTCCAGTTCAACCAAAACGGGGTGCGAATTATTTGAACCATTTTTTTCCACCTGAAACCTCTAAATCATAAATTAATGCTTCCGCATAAATCTTACAGCTTAACACCTAACATAACCAGCTATAACGTTCTAATCACTAATTTTTTAGAGGTTTCAGATTTTTGGAAAAAATATAAATTCGGCTTGGAAAAGACGAAAAGGACAGAACTTAAAAGTGTTGTCTCTCTGACCGACACTAAAAGTCCGAAACCGGGGCGTGGGCGGGGGGCTTGGGAGGAAAATTTTTTCCCATCCCCCTCCAGCGTCTTGAACTTTTAACGAGTAGCAAAAATTGTAAGTCTCGTTGCTTTCAAACCTTTATAGCATCAAAAATTTCTACCTGCTGGATCAATTCGGCAAACAAAAAACTAGTCTAAGGTGAACTCAGTCTAGCCACTTCATTTATTTGTTACGAAAATGGACCTGTTAGAAGAGATTTGTGATGGACCACTGTCGAACGCAAGACGGTATTTCCAAACTTGGCCGTGTTTATCTTTGTTCGTCGACAATTTTGTAAACTTTTGCAGCTTGTAGTATAAGTTTATAGTACAGATATGCTTAGGCTTGATTTCTTGTTATTAAAAGAACAGTCTTTTAGTTTGTAATAAAGTACCTTCAGTATTTAGGACGTGAAAGAACTGTGAATTTGTCTGAAAGAATAAATTAATATCTTGTTTGAAAGTTTCAATTTTAGAGAGACTTTGCTGTTAAATAAATTTCTTGTAATTAATAATAGTTGTTTGATTCATACATATTGTGATTATTTTTTCACGTAAACTGATTGGTAAGCTGTCAGTGAGTCATGAGCTTTAGATCTAATTCGAGTTCCTAAGATCTCCTTATCCGAAAGTAAGCTTTCCTCCGCTTCCGCCCCCCCCCCC